>JAJHJA010000606.1:0-46719 GCA_021202915.1 Heliconius himera
TAGAAGTGGGATCGGAACAAACTCCGATCTTAATTACTTTAATCTTTAGCTTAGGTCAAACCTGTCACATTAATATCAGTACATGACAACTCTCGAGACAATGAGCACATGTCAATGGATAAATCTGAAGCAGTACCGGCGTTAGCCGCCTATGACGTTAGTCGTCAATTGAGTCGCTGCATGTCTGTGTGCCAGTGCGTCTCTGCGAGTCTCACGCGATGCATCTCTGCTCGCATTGGTGCGACGTGCTCGAGCTGCCGCCGTAGCTCCACTGCTGCAAGGCGATTGCGCCCCGTGACGAAATCATAATTACAACAATTTGACGATACTGCTGGAGTCGCAGATGCACCTAGTGGCGCTGCTTCGGGTGTTACGAGCGAGGACAGCGATCAGGGTTCCTTACTGAGGAACTCTCCAGCAGAGAGGTTTTCAGCGCTGCTGATGACGGCGCATGGTCAGACCCACAACAACAAAAGGGAGCTCAGTTTACAATACTGGTGTAAGATGGCAGTTTGTTTATTGAGTTCAATTGAACGTTTGGTCCCATTGGACACTTTTTATGTAAGTAAATGTTGGACGCTTCAATTGGACGTGTGGTCCCTTTGAACACATTTTGTGTAAATGAATATTGGACGCTTGGTCTGATAAACACATATAGACGCTTGGTCTGATAAACACATATAGATGCTTGGTCTGATAAACACATATAGACGCTTGGTCTGATAAACACATATAGACGCTTGGTCTGATAAACACATATAGACGCTTGGTCTGATAAACACATATAGACGCTTGGTCTGATAAACACATATAGACGCTTGGTCTGATAAACACATATAGACGCTTGGTCTGATAAACACATATAGACGCTTGGTCTGATAAACACATATAGACGCTTGGTCTGATAAACACATATAGACGCTTGGTCTGATAAACACATATAGACGCTTGGTCTGATAAACACATATAGACGCTTGGTCTGATAAACACATATAGACGCTTGGTCTGATAAACACATATAGACGCTTGGTCTGATAAAAACATGATTTTTAATAGACGCTTGGTCTGAAAAGGCGCTTGGCCTAAGAAAATATCTTGACGGGCGCATGGCTCTGAAAGATTTTGTGAAGGGCGCTTGGCTCTAAATGACGCGTGGTCAATGTTGTGGACGCTTGGTCCTTGCAGACAGAAGGGACGCCTTCTGACTGTTCTGTTCACAGGTTCCAGAGTTTGGTGCACTGGACTGTAGTCCTGGACTGGAGTGTAGTATACTTGGATAAGAAGATTTTACAGGGTTAAAAATGAGAGCTCTCAAAACTTTTTATGTTTATTTACCTTTTATATTTCTTTTTACAGAAATTTTGATTACGTGTCTGTTTATGTCTAAACATTTATACAGTTTTTAATTCTAGATGATAAAGATAGTGAAGATGGTACTTCTGAAGAATTTTCATGAATACAGACGAAACGACGCTAATGAGTTGGAGTCTTATCGAGATGCACCAGCATGTGATCAGGCAACTGGATAATAGTTCAGCGCTGCCGAGGACGGCGCGTGGTCAGGATGGCCGAGTTAGGAGTCTATTTAATGTTAAGAATATTATGTTGGTTACGTATACATTCCTATACGACACTTACTCATCACGCCACTATGACGCGATAGCGTCTTCAATTATTATTAGTCTACCCTGCAACTTATTTGTGAACGATGATATAAAAGGTTGCACGGGCGTTGTACATTCAGTCTTGGCTCTGGTGTGGTTCAGAGTACTACTAGTACTCTGCCACTGACTATCCTCGACTATTCGGATAATTGATTATTAAGTTAATCAGTTATTATCGTAATTATGAATGTGGTTAACACCTATTTGTAATTGCACTGGGCTGAAGCAGTGAAGGCGAGTGTTGTTATAACGGAAAGGGTACCCTGAAGCCTACACCTGTGGTCGCAAGTCCCAGGCACTGCTCCATCCACGCTTCTCATCATTTAAAGTCCGTAAATAATATTAGTTGCAACTACCGTCCACATCTGATATATGTTCGATACGACTACCCTCTTGTTATTTATCACATCCGACATATGTGAGGAATATGTCAGGATGTACGAGCGGTAACGATAGTGATAAGTACTTTTGTATTGTTTTGATTCATTAAATTTCTAACCTGATTCCTAATTTCAGAAGTGGGATCGGAACAAACTCCGATCTTAATTACTTTAATCTTTAGCTTAGGTCAAACCTGTCACATTAATATCAGTACATGACAACTCTCGAGACAATGAGCACATGTCAATGGATAAATCTGAAGCAGTACCGGCGTTAGCCGCCTATGACGTTAGTCGTCAATTGAGTCGCTGCATGTCTGTGTGCCAGTGCGTCTCTGCGAGTCTCACGCGATGCATCTCTGCTCGCATTGGTGCGACGTGCTCGAGCTGCCGCCGTAGCTCCACTGCTGCAAGGCGATTGCGCCCCGTGACGAAATCATAATTACAACAATTTGACGATACTGCTGGAGTCGCAGATGCACCTAGTGGCGCTGCTTCGGGTGTTACGAGCGAGGACAGCGATCAGGGTTCCTTACTGAGGAACTCTCCAGCAGAGAGGTTTTCAGCGCTGCTGATGACGGCGCATGGTCAGACCCACAACAACAAAAGGGAGCTCAGTTTACAATACTGGTGTAAGATGGCAGTTTGTTTATTGAGTTCAATTGAACGTTTGGTCCCATTGGACACTTTTTATGTAAGTAAATGTTGGACGCTTCAATTGGACGTGTGGTCCCTTTGAACACATTTTGTGTAAATGAATATTGGACGCTTGGTCTGATAAACACATATAGACGCTTGGTCTGATAAACACATATAGATGCTTGGTCTGATAAACACATATAGACGCTTGGTCTGATAAACACATATAGACGCTTGGTCTGATAAACACATATAGACGCTTGGTCTGATAAACACATATAGACGCTTGGTCTGATAAACACATATAGACGCTTGGTCTGATAAACACATATAGACGCTTGGTCTGATAAACACATATAGACGCTTGGTCTGATAAACACATATAGACGCTTGGTCTGATAAACACATATAGACGCTTGGTCTGATAAACACATATAGACGCTTGGTCTGATAAACACATATAGACGCTTGGTCTGATAAACACATATAGACGCTTGGTCTGATAAACACATATAGACGCTTGGTCTGATAAAAACATGATTTTTAATAGACGCTTGGTCTGAAAAGGCGCTTGGCCTAAGAAAATATCTTGACGGGCGCATGGCTCTGAAAGATTTTGTGAAGGGCGCTTGGCTCTAAATGACGCGTGGTCAATGTTGTGGACGCTTGGTCCTTGCAGACAGAAGGGACGCCTTCTGACTGTTCTGTTCACAGGTTCCAGAGTTTGGTGCACTGGACTGTAGTCCTGGACTGGAGTGTAGTATACTTGGATAAGAAGATTTTACAGGGTTAAAAATGAGAGCTCTCAAAACTTTTTATGTTTATTTACCTTTTATATTTCTTTTTACAGAAATTTTGATTACGTGTCTGTTTATGTCTAAACATTTATACAGTTTTTAATTCTAGATGATAAAGATAGTGAAGATGGTACTTCTGAAGAATTTTCATGAATACAGACGAAACGACGCTAATGAGTTGGAGTCTTATCGAGATGCACCAGCATGTGATCAGGCAACTGGATAATAGTTCAGCGCTGCCGAGGACGGCGCGTGGTCAGGATGGCCGAGTTAGGAGTCTATTTAATGTTAAGAATATTATGTTGGTTACGTATACATTCCTATACGACACTTACTCATCACGCCACTATGACGCGATAGCGTCTTCAATTATTATTAGTCTACCCTGCAACTTATTTGTGAACGATGATATAAAAGGTTGCACGGGCGTTGTACATTCAGTCTTGGCTCTGGTGTGGTTCAGAGTACTACTAGTACTCTGCCACTGACTATCCTCGACTATTCGGATAATTGATTATTAAGTTAATCAGTTATTATCGTAATTATGAATGTGGTTAACACCTATTTGTAATTGCACTGGGCTGAAGCAGTGAAGGCGAGTGTTGTTATAACGGAAAGGGTACCCTGAAGCCTACACCTGTGGTCGCAAGTCCCAGGCACTGCTCCATCCACGCTTCTCATCATTTAAAGTCCGTAAATAATATTAGTTGCAACTACCGTCCACATCTGATATATGTTCGATACGACTACCCTCTTGTTATTTATCACATCCGACATATGTGAGGAATATGTCAGGATGTACGAGCGGTAACGATAGTGATAAGTACTTTTGTATTGTTTTGATTCATTAAATTTCTAACCTGATTCCTAATTATATATATATATATATATATATATATATATATATATATATATATATATATATATATATTTCTGAAAAGACCAAAAATTCTCTTTGTAATCTAAATTTATAGTTATAAAATATATAATTTAAAACTATAAATGTAATTTTTTTTTTTAACGAAAATACCATATCATATTAATTAAGGTCGTATATGCAGGAGCTCGGACCATTAGACGAAAGACAAACAGCGGTACAATTATACCTACTAATCTCTGCTCAAATTTGCTTGACCCGTACTTCTTCCTTACGAGGGGCTACAAACTCTTTATTCGTATTTAGATTTCCATAATAGGAAGAGGCTATTTCATACTAATTTCTTTCGAGAATATTTTTTTTCTTTACACAATAAATTTAATAATATGTGCTCTGCAGCTATATTGAGTCATTTATTTCATAGAAATGTATGTTTCTATTTAAGATTATTGAGATTATAGATATTATTAAGGCCAGTCGTGGCGCAGGGGCACAATCGTATGACTGTAAATGCGACGGATTGTGGGTTCGGTTGCCACGATAGAGGACAAACGTTTTATGTCCAGTTCCCGGAGTATAGACTTCTTCTCACTTTTCCGAAGCGTCCATGGGTCGCAAGCGTAAAGAAATATAGGAACACTATAGCCCTGACTAATCGAATTTTCGTAGTTTTCGTGATGTTTCTGAAAAATACACCTACATTTAATAAAATAATAAGAATGTTTTGATAATATAATAATTCATAATTCATATCTTTCTCCCTGAAATTGCTTCTTTATTTTATACCATTACTATTTAATATTTACTAAATTTATAATTTATATACATATATATTCAAAGTATTAACTAAAATCCAAAAAACATTACTGTGAAACATAATAACTTAAGCCTAATATATTATTCGTATTTCCTTTGTTGTCAGCTTTATAAGCACATGCATGTTTTAATCGTCTACCCATTTAAACTTTTCTAACTACGGAACGCTGAGCGGGCTCGTTACCGAAGGATTATTAAATATTGGAACAGTATCCGTCTGATAAAAGCTGCTTCCTAGACGACCAGCAAATCCCAAGGAAAGAGGACAAATACAATTGTTTTAATAAAGTTGTAGTTGAACTTGATTAATTTTCATTTCAATCCACGAGTTATTCGTTTGTATTTTAGGCTTTGATTCATTGGATACGCTATGCTATTTATTATTTGGAAATAAAATGAAAATTTTAATTAATTTAATTTTAACAAAAGATTTAACATTAACAGAGTGTCTTAACATAACGTCTGCTGTGTGCGGGATACAGCGTAAAGCTGATTTTTTTTAACATTTTTAATTGTTATAATGTTATAAATCAAATATTACACAAATATTAGTATGCACTTAAGACAATTATTTTTTTGTAATATTATTTTTATAGTAACAAAAAAATTCAGAAATAAATATTTAAAAATATTTTCTTAAACATATTTGCCTTTAAATTACCTTTAAAACTATAATAGTATTGTTTTTTCAGTGCGCCAAGTGTATGTACGCTTACTTTGATGTAAACAATTCGTTGCTTATTCCGCATCACGAACTGTCCACATCGCCACCTGGTTTAGACGTAAGCCCTGCGAAATTGTCGGATTAGAGCGAATGGACTCAAAAAGAAACAATACACGCAGATTTATTCACCGGCACTTGAAATTGAATTCGATTATACGCAAATTGCCAATATCGATTTATATATCCATCACTAACGTTGTGGTGCAGGAGCACAAGCGTGCGTGTGTAAACGCGATGATCAAGGTTTCGATTTTCATACTAGGGATTTTATTCCCCAGTATAACAGATACCAGAGGAACGTGCGGCGTTGAGTTCGGCGGACAATGGGGAACGGAAGTGATCTAATGGGAGACGGAGTGTTTTAATTGTAGGTTCCCAGGTTTCATCTGCCTACCCTGATAAATACCACGATATAAATGGTTAAAATGGATTTACTAGCAAAATAAGAAATTGTAACTTTATTTAATGACAGAATTCAATACACATTATAAAGTACCATTAGAAACAGTATAGAGTAAATAAATAAATATATAAACAAATAAATAAACAAATATTTATTTTATATCAGTTCGCTTTAAGAGCGAAAATATCAAATTAATAATATATAAAAAATAAAGCGAAAATATTAACGTACATAAATATTATGATAACTAAATACATTGACTTTATATACTATATAAATGTTATGTATGGGAGAACAGTTGAATCGATTGTAAATTCAAACTAGAAATTATAAATCGTACCAGAATACTCCGGAAAGAATAACGTACATGAATGTGAGATTTGTAACAAAACACTGCTCGCCCTGTTCTGTCCATATCCATGGGCACCAAGTTACTATAAAATAAAACTGCCAGTCGTAACTATCGTGTCAACAATTCATAGATAGGATAAAGACCCTGTATTTAATTGTATTGCATAATTGGGGTTTCGTACCTCAAAGGGAAAAAAATGGAACTCTTGTACGATCACTTTGTTGTATGACTGTCCAACTATCAAGAGCATTTATCCTGAGATAGCATGAATGTATCGATTTTAAATTAATATCAAATATTTTAATCTATAATTCTTTGAAATTCAGAAAATATCATGTTTTTAAATAGACACAACCAAACGATAAGAGCGCTTATGCATCTTTTTTCAACAATTTTTAGAAATCCAGAAAAAAATATCAAACTTATAATTCTAGTTCATTTCATACAAAATAAGTGCATACTATGTCACTAACTTAAGGATATCTTTTATAAAATGTACTTCCCGTTGACAAATAATTTTGAAATTAACACGGAAAGCTTGGTTTGGAAGTCCGACTCTCATTTAACCAGTAACTACTCAATAATTTGACTTTTTAGTTCATATTTAAAAACATACTTATTACGTCATTTTATAACAATAATATAATTCAATGCATATTATGTACATGATTTATTACTAAAGAGAAAAAAATGAAATCCTAGTTGAGCTTAAATCGGTTATCGGAGCTAAACACCCAGGGGTGTTTAATTGTGAAAAGAAATCTTTGCTCTTTGTCAGCTTTACTGAGGGGAGCTATTGATTTCTTTTGTTTTATGCTGATTGAGACACCTTAGCGAATCGGGGACCCCACGTTTGAACGCCTCAAAAAACACTTTATTTACAAAAGCGAATTGTAAAAATGAATGATTTATTTTATTAATTGCTTAAATCGATTTTCTATAAATTTAGATCTTAAATTTGAAGCTAAACATGGCATTTAAGTTTAGTTTGTATTCTATAAATCATTTACATATTATACTAGAGGGCGCGCGCGGCTTCGCCCGCTTATTAGGAGGGAATCCAAAAAACATGTGTTCAATAAAATATTTTTAACACTCTGAATTTATTTTTTTATAAAAATCGGTGGCAATTTAAAGATTTTTCCATATAAACTTTCAACCCCTTATTTGAACCCTTAGGGGGTGAATTCTTAAAAACCATAAAACACTTGTTCAATGAAATATTTTTAAGAGTCTGAATTTCAAATTATATAAAAATTGGTGCAGATTAATTTTTTTTTCCATACAAACTTTCAACCTCTATTTCATCCCTTTAGGGTTAAAATTTTTCAAATCCCCTTCTTAGTGGATGTCCAGAATATGAAAATAAACATCTACCCAAATTTCACGTTTCTACCATCAGCGGTTACGGCTCTGCGTGCGTCTTACCTCAGTCAGTCAGCACAAGTCCTTTTATATATATAGATTATATTTTTAAGTATAAATATTCATAATAACACAGTGTTAAGACGGTCACTGCAACCACAAAAGACATCAATCTTTGTCGAACCAATTCTTATCAAATGTATCGTGTGAAATCTTCATCAGAACCACAAAGTATCGATGTGACACATGGAAATATTTAAAATGAACCCAATTTCTTTATAAATAAGAAAGTTATTTGATAAGAAAACACTAAACGAGATACTGAAAGCCAATCAACATTAGTCCCTTTGAGATACGCTGTTAGGCTCATTTCTCTTGTGATTGACTATAACTTAAGAAAAAAAAATTAGATTGCCACCTCGTGTACGATAGCATCGCATTTTTCGAATTTCCGCTAATGGGACTCTGTTTTATCTCAAGTTCCTAATGTTCTTATGCGGGCGACAATAATAAGATTTTGACACGTTAATGAAGCAGATTATAGAGATTTGAAAGATGAGTTTCGAAAGTTGTCAATTTTTTATGTATATTTTAAATATTTTAATAATTGAGATCAACGTTGTTCAATAAAATTTATTATGTATGTGTGATTGTAAATGTGATGGGTATGGGTTCACTCTTGCTTGGAGGAAAGGAATTATTCAGTTTCCCAGTCTAGCATAACGCGACGTAGAGTTCCACAACGCGACACTCGCAATGTGTTGAGTTCCCTCTGTACTCACTATGTTATGTGAAAAAGTACATTAAATAATGCTATAATTTCTTCAAAACCATAAAAATATTTCACAATTTTACCATATTTTAAATTAGATTATTTGATAAATAAATTAGAGTATTTTCATTTAAAACATATTTTCAAATATTAAAATATACTTGAAATAGTTTATAAAAGATAGCGAACTAAATATTATCATCATATAAAAAATGATGACAATGATAAAATCGCTACCACCGATCATCACCCGCATTTTCAATTCCGTCTCAAGGTATGCTCCTGTAAGAAGCGTCAAGGAGCTCCTCAGGCCAAGGGTGACGTCAGCGGCGACTTTAATTGCTGAGCACTTCGTTAACGGCCGACTTGATGGCATCTATAATGAACACCCGAATTAATGTAGTGGGCGAAATCGAAAATCGAAGTGTGGACACCCTCACGCAATTCTAAATTTTGTTTATTTAGGATTGGTCTCCGAATTACCTATTCGACTCTTGTTTTTGTTGCACGTAGATGGATGTACCAAGTGAAAGGATAGTTTTCTCTAACTGTATTTGTAATTATTATATATTTATATACCAGTAGCCTAATAAGTATGTAGTAGAAAGCTAATGCGTTAGATTTATTAAAATGCTATAAAAATAATTTATAACGCATATTTTATGTAAAGTAAAAAATATATTATAAGCGTAACAATTAAATTTGTAAGTCATTTGTACATTTATTATGCTATAAACAGTACAAAAAATGGACTGTACCTATATATACATAAATTATTTTTAGAGGCAGACTCAATCAACTTTTTCAATTGTTAAAAATGCCTTCCGAACTCTTGTTTTGCGACGGCTGATCCTAAATAAATATGCTAAAATAAGACTACAGAAACTGCTCAATACTTGAAGCTATTGAGATGAGGAGGGATTTTGAAATAAAAAATTGGTACCATGAAGATTGACAGGTGCGCCTTAATAACTGCAGCGACAGCTGCTCACCAAAACGAGAAAAGGTAAATTGCCGACTTTATGAATTGTAAGTGTTAAGGAAAATTATTATGATTTCTTTGATTAATTTCTCTGATGACCCAAAAAAATATATTTTTGGGTGAATGATTGTATTCTTGGATAGTTAAAATTAAAAAAAATAATACAAATATTTTTTTAAATAATACTCATTTGATGTGTGTTCATATCATCATCATCTCATATGTTATTATCAGTAGGAAAGTATAACTTATAAAAATCTTACTTAGATTTTTAAGAAATAATTTGCCCTAATTCACAGTTTTTTCAAATAGTATTTTTACCCTAAAATTCATTCACTAGACTTTACTAAAATGCAGACAAAACAGTTATAGACAATAGAAGGGCTATCCGGTCTGGGCATCAGCCACTTATTCCGCTGGCCTAAGCAAATTTTCGCCCGGCTGTGTTGGTTTTTCGTCGGATTCCATTTCTTCATTTCTGATTATATTATACTATACTTTGGATAAACAATGGCTACATCCCAACCCTTTTGCACTATTGCTGTTAAAAGGTTTGATAACTATAGAGTTCTTTTAAATATGTTTATTATGTTACTGTACTTTAAAAAGATATTGAATTTAAATAATGTAAATGAATAAAGTATAATAATGTTATTTTGTAGTACTGTGTATAACTGTTGGTATAAATGACGATTTTAGGTTCAATCTCGACTCGGGTAGAATGATTAAATTAAGGCAGTTATCGCTTAGCATTGGCTAGATATTTAACATGTTATGCTTACAATAAGGCAGAGAGTAGAAAGTTTGCCTCGTCTTTCATTTTTACATCAATTTTTAGCACAATACCTATTACTGGACTATACTGTCAAGATTTGAAAAAAATCTCACAGACATATCTATCTATCTATACATATAATAAAATTGTAGCTGATCGTTGTTTGCACCTGGAAGATATTTAAGAAAATCTATTATTAGATGCATTTACAATGTAATAGAACCAAAAACCTTTCCTTAGATTGGATTAGCTAAGACTTTCATTTCCAATACAATGATATTGTTAGAACAAAAAAATACTTTTCAGATTTTACTAACCTGAATTATTTTGTGTAGCACAATCCATATCACAAAAAGTACGATCCAATGAGAATCCTTCTCCATCTCATGTAACAATTTTATAAACATTTTTCCCTAGATCTAACCGCTGTAAAAGGTTTTTGTATACGTTGCTTTTTGACTCCTTTTGGCAGTTAATCCAATATTGACCGCCCCGGCAGGCTATTGACTTATGTTTGTATTACTCATAATAATTCGTCGGGTACCTTTTATTATTCAAAATATCAATTTGCTTGAGTTTTTTTCTTTTACAGAAGCTTGTTTATTTTATTAGATTTATTTTGCTTGGTTTATATTTTTATCAGAAAGAAAAGGGAAATCAAATATACCTATATATTAACACTTACTATTCTCAAGTAAACTATACATCTCACTAATAAAAAAATCGCATCCGTTATCACAAAATTAAATTTACAAATGTTGTTTGCACATAAAATGAAAATATACTCATATCATTTCAACTAAGCTGTATGTAAGTACTCGTATTTCATTTAAAAGAAGGGTAGAAGCAGTTGCCGCCGCGAACAAAGAGTCCACAGTATCTAAATGTTAATCTTTGGTCAGTCGCGCAAAAATTATGTTTTTCGGACTAAAGTTAACTGGGTTGGAAGAACCGTTCATTAAATTTATTAAGTTATATCTAACACCCACACGCTCAGACGATGCGGTAAGGGGAAACGTTCTTGGTTATTAATAGCATAAATCCCGTTATTTGTTAAGGTTTAAGCTTAGGATCTATGGTGGACATAATATATTTAAATAGATTATGTGTAATCGTGTAATGGTAATCTGTGAATTTAATTTAATTATTCAAATGTTAATTTAAAATCAAATTGATAAAATAATGTATATTATTATGATTTTTTTTTCTGCTGCATGCAGCAGGGTAGCCTAATGTTAAAACACTCCGCTCCCCACTTTCCACCGAATTCTGCGTGTTGAGTGGCGGAACTCAACAACGCGCTTCATTTCGACACCAGAGCGAAGAAATAAAAATATTAAATATTTCATTTCCTCAACCTGTCGCGCTCTGGTCACAACTGGCTCTCAATGGCACAATCTATCAGGGAATTTTCACCTACACTACTAAATACACATTTTTAAGTTATTTATTTTAACAATTATTTATTTTAATTGGCGCTGTAAAATATTTAAGTTACATACAAAATTAACTTATATTGTTCTAACTTAACCTGCTCATGAAAAGCAAATGGTTCGAAAAATGTTATTGCCACGTTACAGTACGATCTATTTAAAAGGCTTCATTTTATTTCGCGTCAATTTCTTCAAAGCGTAATGACTTCAATTTGAATATGTAATGACGGCTTAGGATAATCGTTTGGCTTACACTAATAAAGGCTCTACTTTAAAGCGAAGTTTCAAAAGAATCCAACAATCGTTCGATTCGATTCGGGGGTGGTATAATTTATTCGAGTGTGGATCGCCATTTTGCGGCGGGGCGGTCTGCGCTATCGCTCCGGAAGACGCCTTAAGACATTGATGCTGATTCTTTTTTTATTATGCTCCCCTGGTTCCTTAAAGACGCTAATATAAAGCGGCCATATATAAATAAGCCGCCTTTGTGAATGCTCCTCGATTTCTAAGCATGGAGCGATGCACCCTCGTCTACGGAAAACAATCTAAATTACATTTTCACGCAACTTCAAATGTCTTATTAATTGCGACTTTTCAATGTGATAAATTTTATTCTTTTAATGTGTATGCTTCGAAATCGGCTTTTGCCTACCAGCAATGGTGGAGTCTCGATTTTATTATAATATAGATCAATTTGAAATGTACCTTTTTAAATTATATAATTATACAATATGTTATTAAAAATGTACTATACTATATTTAGAAGAATATGCCCATTGTTCACGAAGACACCTGAATGATTTAAAGGTACCCCCAGACAGCTTACGATACGGCTTTCATCACCTTTGGAATGACCCGTATCCCTCTAGCTTTTAGATAATACGAGATAGTGTCGCAAATTCTCTGGGGATTTGTCAAACAAATGCTTTGCAATGTATCGAAAAAAATCGACGGCTCAGTAGTAGCCATTAAGGCTATTTATGGGTGATTCTCCCTTAGCTTTTTTATTAATAAAACGTATATTATGCGCACAAGTGTGTTTTATATGGCGGTCCTCCTTTTCTTCGCGGATATTATCGTCCGTCTTCGGACATCTAATGTTATCGATTACGTATTAGGATGAAATATATTGTCCTATGTGTTATTCATATCTAATAATAAAAATACATGATGTGTTGCATGGAGATTTGGCAATGCGACATTTTTTTTCAGCTTCACGCTTTATCCCGCGTGTAGCAGATTAGGTAGAGGGGGTTTAGTGTTAAGACACTTCGCTCTCTACTTTCCGCCGAATTCAAGAGGCACTGCGTGATGAGTGGCGGAACTCAACGTCGCGCTTTGCCTCGACACCAGAGCGAACAAATGTAAATATTAAATATTTTATTTCCTCAAGTGGGAATCGAATCTTGAAATCATTGAAATTTTAATGAACCTTAATGTATCTATAGTATAGATAGAACTATATTGGTTTGTAGGAAAAACAATACGAAATGTAATATGATATATTTACCTATATAAAAATATTAAATATTTCAAATGGAAGATGTACCAACAAATAAAATACGTAGAAAGATATAAATAAATATTATTGCGTATACCTACTATTGAAATGTTCGAAAATATAATAATATCATTTTTATTTTTGTACTTACGAAGGCTAAGTGAAAAAGCAAAGTTTCCTAATATTTTTGTTTTTCAAACTTGACACATGTATCAGGTAGATCTGTTTACTTCATACTTGCGGCAAGCAGTTATGCAAACATGAGTATTGATACGGGAACTTTGTGACAGGAAAACAAAGGCATTCATACATAAAATGAGAAGAAACGATTCTATTTATATTTTGATGTCTGGTTGATAAAAACAAATTTTATTATGAAAGTTAAATAAGACCAAGGATTTTCTTGTTAAATAATTTTTAGGTTTTAAATGATTAGTGTAATCACACTTAAAAGTAAAACCATTTTTAATAACATTATATATACTTCGTATTTTGTGGGGTAAGCCCGAATGACATACCATGAATTCTGTAGTTGGATTTCTCCTTATTTAAAAATGTTGCTTCTTAGAATATGAAGAAACTCTTTGTCTACGTATGTATCTACGTATTAATTTTTAATTAATCAAAAGGCAGAAATGGAAACTTGAATCCTATAGTTTTTGGCACGTTAGCTTCCACTGTATGCCGTATATAGCAGGGAGGCAGAGAAATTGATATAACATAGTGTTCAGATATTCCGTTCCCATTAAGACACTTGCCTTTACCACTTTCCGCCAAATTCTGCAGGCATTGCGTGTTAAGTGGCGGAACTTAACGCTGCGGTTTTGACTCCTCACCAGAGCGAAAACTAATTATGTAAATTTTTCTTTCTACTTAACATTATTAATATAATAAAAGTCACAGTGGTAACACACTATGTCTACTCCTAAGTTCGATTTATCGATGTTTTTCTTTTCTCGAGAGAACTTTTCAATCCCTCAGTGATGTTTGCGTAAGAGCTAACAGACGTTATTTGAAAGCTACATATATGGTAATAGCATGGTTTCATTTTGCCACAAGTTCTTAAAGTGTGTTATATTATATTGTGAAATTAGTGCAATACAACATAAAATGATTTATTTCTACAATTAAACTGTGTCATTTATTTAACTTTGTGAAAATATATTTGTTATTATTAAATACATGCAATGTTGATCTCTAAAGTCTAAATGAACTCGTGAGCTCATTAAGTTGAAATTTAAAAAGATTTTTTAATTCCTACAGCTTCACACTGTATCATGCAAATAGCAGGACAGACAGAGGGAACCTAGTGCTAAGACACTCCGTGCCCTTTAAAAATAATAAAGAATAATAATTAATTCACACTTTCTACATACAAGTAGTATTCTGCATAAATATACACTTTTCGTTCACAATCGTGAAGTTTATTACACCTCAGAGCTAATCCACCGCGTCTGACGATTGTTACAAAAGAGAGCCAACAGGGGCGAAAATTAAAATGTATTTATTCGAATGGCATAAAAAGCCAATATGAGTGGCAATAAAAAGAGGATGCAGTGAGAAATAATAAAAGATAACCTCTGGAGTGAATGGAAGAGCTCTTGTAAAGAATGTTTGCGTAGTGGATAAGACGCGATCGAGGGGACACCCCCCTCGTCACCACCAGGAGTGGGCAGGAGGAATTAAAATCTTTTCAGAATGTTTCACAGTCTACTCGCAACTGTAGTGATTCTAACAATACACGTCAAATTTGACTTATTTGTTGTTTTTTTTGTACGGGATTCTGAAGATTTTTGTTTTTAGTAATAAATAAATGTTATCTATATTTGTTTTCGTTGAAATATGGTATCTATTTGTTTTTTTTTCTAACTTGTTTGAATTAAAACTCGGACAATTTTTAAGACAATGTTATTTGCACCTACAAATTAAAAAAATAAATAATTATTTTAATTAAATACCTCTTTGTTTGACACTATAAACATTATAAATATTATAGTATTTTATTAATCTTTTAATTTACTTTTAAAAAAAAGTTATTTTTTTCTTTAAAAGTGACAAAGTGCAATTATGTTAATACTTCTATAACGATCAGAAGAACCTTATTCTCAAATCGCGGCGTGTGTCTTATTAACAAGGCACTTTAGACGGCACCTCATTTCTAATTCAGAGTTGTTCTCTCGCTGCGACATTAAGTCGTTACGAACCCTTGAGCCAAGGTTGAACATAGATTATAGAAAAAAAAATACAATGTATTTTTTTTTTTTAAACACTACTTATTTTCTAGGAGTAAAAAACATAATATTCTTATATATTCAAATTAAAATTAAAAAATTAAATCAGCTTCACGCTGTATCCCACACACAGCAGGGTAGGCAGAGGAAACCTAATGTTAAGACACTCCGTTCCCCACTTTCTGCCGAATTCTGGAGGCATTGCGTGTTGAGTGCCAGAACTCAACGCCGCGATATATTCAAATTGTAACTAATATAAAAGATTCAGTAAATTTATTTAGATTTTTTAAAGATATAATAATATAATTATATATCCAATAATAAATATAGTTTAAATAAAAAAAAACAAATACAGTACTGATTCAATGATGCAATGATTTTAATTTTTTTTTGCTAATAACTAGACAACTTTACCAATAACTAAGACATTATACTTATAATTAAAAAAATACATATATAATATTTTTTGCCAATTTAAATATATATTTTGATAGCACTTCTATACGTATTTACTCTTTAAGCACAAGCGGTGGTGTTACGCAGTGTCGTAACTTCATTTCTGTAAGTCTCGTTTCATGAGTAGATTACAAGTAATTAATTTATAAGAATACGGCTGCCAGGAGGCATTACCTGTCTTTATGAGGGTTGGAATCGTTCTAATATGAGATTGGATGCTCATACAAAATTTGTGAACTATTTTTTTAAAGCAAATAATTGTGTATATATTTTTTTTTATTTTACATGTCTTTTCTTCTAATTGGTATGTATGGTACTTCATTTTTTTGTTTACCGCTTTTCCTTTTACCTTCTCTTGCAATAATTATATAATTGCATAATTGTGTTACTATTTTATACCACTTTTGGTTTCCAATGATCATATGTCGTGACGATTCCATTTTAATCATTTTATTTTTAGGGCTACGCTTTGACCACCTTGGTCTTATTTCTAATGTGAATGTTCCTTATTATGTATTTCCTTTTTACTCCAAGCTTGCTTCTTTCCATTGCTCGTTGGCAATTTTGTGGATTATATTTTTTGTTATAAGCCCACGTTTGGTTTCCATATGTTAATATTAGCAAGTTGCAAACATTAAATAATTTTCTTTTTGTTGTTATATGAAAGTTCTTGTCCTTCTTTTACCCCAGTACCTTCTCTAACTGTTTGCTATCCTTCTCTTGATTTCTTTATTTATGTTTTTTTTTGGTAATATCAGCTGTCCAAGGTCCTATATATATATTCCTTAACATAACTAATTTGTGACTCTCCTACGTTTATGCTTCTTTTATATCCATTAGTCATTGCTATTGCTCTTTTGGATTTAAATTTTAGTCCTACTTTCTCACTCTCAGATGCTAGATCACTTAATATTTTGTTCAGGTCTTCTGGTATTTTCGCGAATAACACAAAATCATCGGCAAATCTTAAGTGTGTTAAGTCGCGGCTATCGACATTTTTAGTACCGACCATCGGCCATCGACATAGTTTCCTAACAAACTTGAGTGGGACAATCTAGGCTTACTATCATTTCTAAAACAGCGAAAAAAAACTGTAATAAATTATATTTTTTCATTTCATTTTCCATCAAGTATCTATATAAGATTTTTATATATATTTTAACAAAAACTGCAATTTTCTTACGTGTTCCTTTATATATTCGATATATATGCAATATTTCTTAAGTTTCCGGCAAGCAGCAAAAGCTTTTCTCTACATAATATTTATAATTTTTTATGTATCTTATCTATACATTTTCATATAAACTATTATTTAACAGTAAGGCGTATCTAATCTTTGTAACGAAATTAAACCATCGCGCTTTCACGCGCAAGCTGTTACTTTTAATGTTATTCGGTTTAGAATTAATGATTTTATTGCTACAATTACCAGTTATTGTGGTAAGTGCTTAAAATTCAAAATGGTTCATTCAGAGAATTATAAAATTTTATTTTGTGTATTTATTGTTAAAGAATAATATTATAATACAAATATAATATTATGCTTTTTCATTTATTTGTATTATAATATTATTCTTTTAATATTTTCTTAAGTTCATACTGCAACTTTACAAATATTAAAGGTGCTATAATATTTATGGGAAAATTTATAAATCAACGTTGTGTAGCGTCGTATAGTTACAAAAGACAAGAAATATGAAAAAATCTATTAAAATATAAATCTTTATGATGTATAGGTTTGTACCGATGTTAATGTAAGGTTTGTTTCTAGAAAAATTATGAAAATACAGTTTTTAAACGTAGCTTGTATATTATTCTGATGTATAAGCATCAAGTGTAAAGTTTCATCTAAATCTGTTCAGTAGTTTTTGAGTGAAAGTGGAACAAAGGAGAGAAGGAATATAAAAAAATATAAGGGATCCACCCCTCATATTTTTTTATATATACATTTATAGATAAATTTCATATATACATTTTTCACTAATATAGTAGGATGGGATTAGCAAAGTTTTAGATTAAAAAAATAAAAGCTCTATGTATTTCTAAGATAATACGTCCACACAAATATGTTCAAAGTAGTAAACATTCCCCGTGTAGATGTCAAAGACATTTTACCTGTGAAAGTTCCCCAGTCCCCGGGGACCGATTAAACGTGTTAAAGTAAGAATTACAAAGTGGTGTAGAGAAGCAGCCAGTTAGCACGTAGCGAGAAATTGTGAAACGTTTGTAGAAATAACGATTCACTATTGATGTTTCTGGAGACATGCCATTTAAGTAAAATTTTCTTTGTCAATATACTAGCTAGTGTTCGTTGCTTGTGTTGCTTTTAATCGTGACACCAGAGCGGAGGAATAAAGATATTAAATATTTCGTTTCCTTGAGGGGGAATCGAACCTACAACCTGTCGTGTTTACAGTCATACGCTTGTAATCCTGCGCCAAAACTTGCCTCAACATTGATACACGAACACACAACAACATTGATGATTACTTTTAAACATTTTTAAAGTGTTATTCCATACTTAAGAAATAAAAATACTTATTTAGAAAACGTATAAAAATTTGAACGTAGCGGGACTCGAACCCGCGCCTCCTGGAAACCGACCAGGCGCTCTGACCACTAAGCCATACGTATGGCCTAGTGTCCGTACGTACGTAGTGTCCCGCTACGTTCAAATTTTTATACGTTTTCTAAATAATATTTCTAAATAATGTTTTTTTTTTATATAGAATGTTGTGTCAGTGGGAGTTTGGCAGGTCGTCACTGTCAGTCGTGAATTCCATCACATATTATTCACTCTACATAGACAACAAAATAAACAAACTAACTAGGTAACCTCTTGTTTTTAAAAATATTTCTAACTTTTAACCACCATAATTTAAAATGAATTAATGGATGTTGTTTGTAAAGAGTGATTAAAATAATTAAAACTCCCATTATAGGAGCCGCCAGATCGATCTCGACGGAGACATTAGTGTTTTTACGGTACTATCCGTGTTGTAAAGAAATATTAAGACACTATAAAGGAAGTATAGTTATTTTACGATAGAAATGTAGACTGTAAAGTAATAATAGGCAATAATAGGATATGTAAATTTTATGCATTTTTCTTTAAAACTTTTTAAAAACTACATGTATATTTCATATTGAAACGCCTCAGGTAGGTTCTTCCAGTCATTCGTATATTTATTTTTACTATAAGAATAACTATTTCCACGAGGTAGTTGCCATTAGATTATTTTAGCCTCTTTTTATAAAATTTTAAACTCCTTTTTTTAAGATAAATATAAAAATGGTAGTGGAAAAAAACTTCATCACTATTTTTTTATCAAGAATTTGTAGTTAACTTCAATGATAATAATATTTTCCTACATAATATATGTAAATTTCTATAAATAGTTTCGAAACACCATCTACGCTAGCTTCCACGCACATGAAACATTTTTGAATATAATATTCATTAAAAAATATTCCACGTACACATTAACACAAGTTCGACATTCTCAGGCAAATGTTCGCCTTCTTATTACAATAATAATTATCAAGAATGGCGCTCAGTCGACTTTTAATTGATCCTCGAGGGCGACTCGCAGATAAAACTTATCAACTTTCTCTATTACAGTTTAAGAAAACCGCCACCGTCGTTTTGTTTGGCCGATAGCGCAGTTTTCATTGCTTTGCCAGTGTAATGTGACGTGTAATCTCAATAGGATAAGTAAGAAATATTTGTCCAAAGTTGTATTAAAGAAATTTTTAAATATATCGGTCCTAAAAAAATTTTTTTTTTTAAATATATCGTGTACTCCTTTATTTTATCTTCAAATAAAACTATTAAATAATATTTATTTTACATTTTATGTGACAATTATTATCAAGGACATGAAATATTTATAATACAAATATGTATATTTTGTAACTTCTATAAAATACTTCATATTAATCAGCTTCACGCTGTATCCCGCACACAGCAGGGTAGGCAGAGGGAACCTAGTGTTAAGACACCCGTTCCCCATTTTCTGCCGAATTCTGGAGGCATTGCGTGTTGATTGGCAGAACTCAACGCCGCTTAACCTCGACACCAGAGCGAAGAAATGGAAATATAAATTTAAGGAAATATTTCATCTCCTCAAGTGGGGATCGAACCCACAACCAGTCGGTTTTACAGTCACACTTCGTGCCGCTGCGCCACGACTTCGTTTTAAATAAATATAAATAGTTTTATTACAAAAATTACTTAAGACGTTTCTATGATATAATTATTATTTGTTGTACTAGTACTATAAGTATCTATTATTATCTATTTATTTTTTGTAACTTAAACAATAACTGGCACCGATTTATAATAAAACGTTTAGTGTAAACGAAACAACAAACTTCCATATTTTATTACGATCGTAATCGTAAAGCGTACCGCGTCCCGCGTAAAAGTTCCTTCTTCCCGGTCCTCTCTCCCCTTTTCAGAGATTTCATTATGGAATTAAACTAAAACTTAGATAATACAACAAATTCTAAATGCGTAATTTGTAGCTTCCCTTGTACTAATAAAATATAATTATTAAATTATATGGAAATTGGAATAAAATTTGTGATAATAATATATTTTATGAGTAGTTCTAAATGTATGATGCAAGTCAAATATAGGATATGAGGATATTTATGGGAAACAGTGAAACTAAGTATAAGGTGATAAATAGTGTTAAGAGTTATTTCAGTGTGATAATGTTGGAAGATTTAAAAGGAAATACGTTTATTCATAGTATTGTTTATTACTACATGTATCTAAATTTACTGATTTTAAAGAATTTACAACATCATCAGTCATCATCAGTTCTATAGGTAACATTTTTTTAATTATCGGAGCTAAAGAAGATTTACTAAATAAAAACTGTTACTGCTATAATTTGTTCCTCATTCTTTTCTGGAGAAAACAAATAAATTACATAGTTAATAGTTAGGTAAGAAATCGGGAGAGTTAGACAATTAGAGGCGCTTCTTGTAAATTTATGTGTTTACGTTCAGAGCATCTTGCAACGGTGCGTCGATTTATTTGCAATATATTACCGGAGAATCGAGAATGAACGTTACTTAAGAGGGTTCCTTAAGCACTAAAGATTGTATTTGTGTGTAGTAAACATGCAAACACAGCTACTACCAGATTTTTTTATTTTAAAAAATGAATACATGAAGGTAGTTTTTAATATTTTCGGATTTTCACAATTCTATTCATAAATGAACATTTTAAATGTACATAATTGTTAATAAATAAGAATTTATTATTTTTTAAGAAATTTTCTTATTAAATTTGTCATTAAAACGTACACAAATTTTCGATGTGGAAAAGTAAATTATTGTTATAAAGTGTCTGTCTCCTTTTATTTAAAAGAGAGAGTGTCATAAATTACTATTACAAAGATAGTTTTTTTACAAGCTACTAAGTAATCCTGTTAATAAAAAAAATATTATTGATAATATAAAAAAGCACTATTATATCAACATAATATGTGCTATTGTCTCACAATTAAACCTATTCAAATATGTAGGAGTTATATGTCACGTAATATACAATTTCAATATTTTTAATCTAAATTCGTTACTCTATGAACGTCGTCGAATCCATCCATCCGTTCGATATAATAACAGGTGTTCCAGCACATCCACTGTTTGCACAAACCTATTGAAACGCTTGAACCAATTTATCTTTTCCGTGCACACCGCACATCTCGGCCAAGCAGATAGTGCAGCAAAACACAAACGTTGACTCGGACGCGCCGGAACGTGACAATTGACAGCTAAGCCGCTACCGGGCAAGGAGTGTTTTACTCCTTTTGGTCCACACTCGCACTGCGCCGCCGGTTTCTGACGACGTTATTTTTTAATCAAATATATCCGGCACGGGTGATAGACGAAAGGGTTGCCAGTAATGAAAAACTAAAAGGAAAAAGTTGCCTTTTAAGCAAATAGAGACGAGACGAAGTTGATTGGTTTTGTTAGCGAGCCTGTTGATTGGCACGGACGTAAACAATTGGCTCCAGTGTTTAAGTTGAAAGGACAATTGAAACTCAACGATATCGCTACATCGCACACAGCACCGTTGTTCGCGGTTTGTTTTCGGTATACCTGGATGGTGCTTGACAACTAGTTTTAAAAAATAAACTTTGATATTGACATTGCTCTTATACGATAAATTTGGACTTTTTATTCATTTTTTTTATATAAAAGCGTATTTTGTTCTTAAAGAGAGAGGTTTTGGGCATCATCGCGCAAGAACTACGTAAATTCTCGTAAATATTCACGGTGAGTAGCCATGAGGCAATAAATCAGTGATCCTCAGCCGCTATCATGAGTCCATTAGAGGTCCGCGCCGCCCGGGAAATGTTTTTAATAATATCTGTTTTTTTTTCTAGTAAAAATACTTTTGCAGTATGTAAAGTATTATAATGAAAAAAAAACATTTTAACTTATATAAAAAACGATAATATAATTAAATGTATATACATATATATACATACCTATGTAGGTATGTGCACTCTATATACAAATATAGAGACGCATATTACACATAATTTATTAGAATTATAGAAATGTATCGTATCTTTGATTCAATAAACGTCCGTATAAAATTTATAACGCTTTTGACCTATTTTTTACTAACTTAATGGAAATACAACTAAATATCTGTTTAATATTAATATGTTTCAGAATACATTTAACAGTAGAAATTAAAATACCTATTGCTGTCAAATATTACTATCATTGACGATAATTATTTTAGATTCCTATATTAATCAAGGAATTTTCTTTGAGTAGAAAGAAGAGTCAGTGTTAACTTGATAGAAGTTCTCTTTATGTACCCAAAATTGGAAAAATATGCAGGTACTTCAAGATTAAAAAATGTGTAACTATATTATTTATAATCATTAAAGATTTTAACTTTTTAAAAATCATTATTAAAAATCATCATTTTTTGTGTTCTACTACATCAATAAATCCCAAAAATCATTTTCTTAAAAATCAAATACAGACACCAATCCGTTACGATTTTATTATATGTATAGATAAGATATATATAAGCCATACAATACTACAACGATTGAATAAAATTCTAGAATAATTAATGAAGGTTTTAATATTATATTATTGTATCAAATATGCGCACTCGTCGACTTGAATAAATTTAAGCGGTCCGAGAATTTTTGGGTCTCATTACGTAGTATTTATGTGAGGAGATAAAAATATTAGGGACACGCTTAATCGTTAACGGATGAACAGGATACCCTTGTCCTTTTTTAAATTTCTGTTTTGTAAAGTTTTAATTTTATTTCTAATAAAAGCTTTTATTTATATGATAATTATTTATGGTAAAACACATGAGAAAATTAAATTTTCTGTAATAATTTGACTTTAAATCTATCTATATATTAATATGAGGAGCAACAACTTTGGACCGCTTTTTACTGAGAATAGGACGAAATTGATTGTAGAAGTGCAGAACGCTAAATTTTTTTATATAATAATGCTTATAAAGTACATTAAATCTATAAATAAAACATATTATTATAATACGAGTCAATGGGTCCTCTAGTTAATATTAATACACAAATAATATTCAAATCATAACAGAAAGACATCGCGACTATAAATAAAAAAAAAATAACACCTCATTAAGTTTCCGAAGAATGACATTTATCAAAACAAGCAAGCAGCGAGGTCGTGTCCAGGACAGTTTTAAATACTTAAATTAATTTCCCCTTGATTTTTCTTTAAGAAGTTGTAACTCTCCAAGTGGGGATAATGCGATGATATATAAAAAAGGTCCCCGTGAGCCGAGCCCTAATAAATTATAACCTCGATAACAATGGGATTTTTTAAGGGGCCTTTTGTTGCAACTTTTGATATCACCTGAAAGTATTTGAAAGTTAAATGTATATCATTTTTTTTTTCAGTTTCACGCCATATTCCGCATGTGGCAGGGTAAGCAGAGGACGCCTAGTGACTAGACACTCCGCTCTCCACCCTCTGCCTAATTCTGGAGGCATTGTGTGTTGATTGGCGGAACTCAACGCCGCGCTTTATCTCGACACCAGAGATATAAAAATATTAAATATTTCATTAACTCGAGTGGGAATCGGACCCACAACATTCCGCGCTTACAGTCGCGCGACACGCTTATCCACTACCACGATGACCTTTTTGTTATTATGTACATAATTATAATAAATATATGCTAACTATTAGTTATTGTTTTTGTATGCATATGTATATTAAATAAATAAATAATTTTATATTATCAGCATAGAATGTAACGTAACTCCTTAATAGAACTTTACACATTATTCCACCAAAACGAACAATGCAGTGATAATTGCTACAAACGACGAAAACCTCAAACAATTTATTTATCTTATCGATCTGCGATCAATTCTGGTAACATTAGCTGTATAAGAATTTCGACGTAGTATTAGCAGTCTTTATTGTTTAAAGTGTTTGGTTTTTAAGAGTTACTGTTTTAATTTTTGGTGTCCTTAAATCGTTAATACGAAATCTAAGAATTTCTCTTGATGTTTCATTTAAAAAAAATGGTAATAAATATATTTTGTATTCAATAAACATTGAGTTAAACGTAGAAAATAGTAAGTAGTCTCTTCTACTAAAGTAACATAGTTCTTTTTCACGAACGATAAAAAATAAAGCCCTAATATCGTTTAATGTGCGTTTGGGGAGTGACTGGTCAAAGCGGAAAATTCGCCGAACATATGGTAGGGTTGTTAACGTATGTAAAATGTAAAGTAGAGTGTATTTGTCTTTTTTTAGCTTCACGCTGTATCTCGCATATAACTGAGTAGGCAGCGGGTACTTAGTGTTAAGACACCCCGTTCTCCACTTTTCGCCAAATTTTTAGAGTTGATTGCATGTTGATTGCATGATTGCAATGGGGGATTTGTACTAAAATAATATTAAAAATCATCTTTAACACTAATAATAGTAATCAAATGTTACAATTTATCAAAATAAAGAATTAATATAGCTTCTTATATATTAATGTATCATTTCGAACACAGATTGCAGAATATGACAAATTAAGTAATATATATGTAGTACAAGGAGAACTGTAGGAAATATAATAAAATATTCTCTAAACTATCTTTAACTGCCAGCCCTAGCTAATAAAATGGGCAATGCTACCAATTTATATCGCAATAATCCGCGTGGACATTACGTATCCGATATTATCGGCGCCCGAGGTAAGCGCTAGTTTGTGGACAAAAAACGACTCTCATTTATACGGCCACTTCTCGTGACAGGCCATCGCCTCCCCCTCTGGACTCTGTTACTGACTTTGTTCTTACTTTTCTCTGATAACTAATCGGCTAAAATAGATTAAATATTAACAAGAAGATTAATTTTACTGTTTATCAGTTTATTTTATTTATGTAGTTACGTGATAATGTATAGAATATTACATTTAGTATTTTATGTATTTTACGGATTCAGTTGTTAGACACTAGGCAGGTAAAAAATTATATTAAGATATTTAATTTCACTAAAATACAATACATATTTCAATCAGATAAGTAGAAATATAAATATTATAATTAATATTATGAGGCAAAAGTGTGTTGATTTCCGCCACTCAACAAGCAATGCCTCAAGAATTTCTCATGAAATTTTTCTCCGAAAAGTGGTGAACGGGAGTTTTAATGGAAACAAACACTACGTTTCCTCTGGCTACCCTGGTATGTGCGGAATACAACGTGAAGTAAAAAAATATATAAAATTTGTACTTAGATGTACAATCTAAATCTTTACTCAAAAAATAAAAAATATATAAAACTGGACAAGTCAAGCTCGCCCGCCGAGGGTTCCGTACAAAAATTGGAAGTCTCGAGCTTTTTCTGGATGAGTAACATGTGTATTGGAATATGCCTATCAAGCCTTTTCCTCTGATACCTCACGTTTTTTTTTCTTTTTTTTCGATCTTGAGGTTATTGCTGTTAGCCCTATTGGGTTTTACAGCGACACCGGTGTGGAGGGAAGAGGGTACTCTGTCCCTGAAGAAAAGCAAGCACTATGGGCTGCACGTGAGAAATACCTTACTTGAGGCTAGCGGCTTTAATATCAAATTTTGCCCCCTTTTAAGGCTATTATTATTTAGGATTTAACCACAAATATATGTATAGTTTTCAGATTTTTTCCTAATTTAGTTCTACCTGTAGATGCTAGTTACTATATAAGTTTATGAGGATTTTTTTCTATGAAATATCTAAAAGTTTTCACTATTAGGCTTTTTCCCTTATTTGTATTGTCACTACATGCCAAATTTCATAACTGCAAGTCCAAAGGAACCTATAGGTTTTAGTTACGGTGCGAGTTTCATATAAAATGCTATATAAATTGTTTTGCCACAATGGGCATCAGTTTCATTCCATGTAATCTTGATAAAAATGTCTTGTACAACTGTGCCTCGGTAAGCGTTTGTTTCGTTTTCTCTGGTCATGAGCTGATAGGTTGTTAAAGATGATAGTTCGGTTCTCTTGATGTTGTTGTATTAGGCAGTAATAAAAAATAATTACAGCAGTGTATGTGGTTATTATTTTTATTTTACTTTTACTTCACAGGTTTATCATCATATACTTGTGTTACTATCATCCTGTTGAAATTTCGCAAAATTTTACATACGTCATCTTAACGTGATGGAATATTTAACTACCTTTATAATATTCAATTTGAAAATTGATAAGCTATTAAAAATAACGTTGAGATGACAAAAGGTAAATTCTGCGCTTGTCCAAATAAAGTTTCAGTCGTGAAATAAAATGCTTTTTCCTTTTATCGCGATCACAAACATGGCTGTGCGCATTGTGATGTAATTGAAAAATCAGTGCCTCGAACTACATTCAGCGTTTCTATCTATTATTCAGTCGACAATCAAGTGGAATTCCGAAAAACGAAGTGAAAAACACCCGCCTGTTGTTTCTCCACGATGTGACGTATTAAAAATGCACGACCTTAATCGTACCGATGACCAAACAAAAGCTTTCAAATTGCAACGAATCACGATAGTTTACTATTTATCTGATCAATTACTTAAACCCTTTGTGCGGGAAAGTTATATAAATGAGTTGAGGCATTCTTTGCGTCTCTCTATCCGTATAATGTTTGATTAAAAATTGACAAAAACTATTTCTTGGCAATTTTTTAAAATGTACAGTTACTATGTCAATCATTTATATATAATAATGTAAATAAAATAAAGTAAATAGTTTTTCCAGGTGTTCACACCTAATGTGGTCCAGCTAAACTATAAGAAATAATTAAATGCATCGTTAACAAAATCAATATTTTAACATTCAATAATGTGTAATTGAAAATGACTAGAATTTTTCACACAATATAATTGAACATCTGGATCATCACGTAGTAAATAAAATATATTGAAAATTAAGACACAGCACTACGGAACAGCGCAAAGCACGCCGTTTACTATCACTACTCAAAACAAGCAATGTCTCAAAGATTTGCTAATAAATTTTAATGATAAATAATGAGTTATAAACAGTATATTATTCAACAGACAACACAAAGGATGGTCGATAGCAATGTCTTAAAGAATTTTTAATAAATTTGAATGATAAATAATGAGTGGTAAAGAGCATATTATTGAACAGACAACACAAAGGATGGTCGATAGCAGCGTGGCAGGGCATGGATGGCAGGATCAAGCAAAACTGTTCTGCATCAGTTCAAATACTACTAAGATGTGCTATCTAATAACATATCTTTATACTTATAAGTATAGATTTATATTAGATTCTCAATATTTATGCAAAGTAAATCGTGTGTATGGTAAGTGCTGTGGTTTCAAAACTGTACCTATCTATACCTAGGCGTGTAACAAAATCACAAGATAAAAATAAAGATTCCTTTGATATTTTCCTTAGCCATATGCGGGTGCACCGTTCCCTTCATCACTGGGGGAAAATCTGCGGACTCATCAAAACAATAAACAAAGTATCGGAACCCTATTTTATTATGTTATTATGCACGCCGCTCTATGATTTACGCTGCACAATGCATGAAAAATCAATGTTTATCCAGAATATTATTAATTTAACAGCTTTTATTTACATAAAAAAAACGTTTTACGCAAGTTGAAATATTGAAAATATTTTAAGTTATTAAAAATCATTCGAGAAAAATATTCCTAGATTTCACATTTCTATTTATATAATTTTGATTAATTTTTCTACGTACACATACACAGGTTGTTTATGATAAACATACAAACCTAAACTATTTTAGTACAATCAATATTCTTCTGAAATCAAATTGAAAAACCCACAAACATGCGTCAGTTTATCATAATATATTTATTAATTATTTTTAAAACGTTATTCCACACTTGTGAAAGAAATATACTAATTTAGAAAACGTATACAACGCAAAGTCCCGCTACGTTCAATTTTTTTTACTTATTTAAATAAGTATTTTTTTATTGTTGTAATGAATTAATGGAAAGGCTTATTAAGATAGCAAGTGCCAAGGGCAATGTGCAAAAAGAGAGTCACAGGTGCCTTAAAACCTGTCCACTAGGTTCCTGTAAGGACATAACCCATAAGGACACAACCCGTTACGAAACGGGTGTCCAGTACTCCAGGTGGCAGCCCCCCCATAGAGCTAGGACTCAGGGGGTTAATCACCTACTCATTTGTCGTTAACCCGATTGCGAAAGAAAAAGTATATTTTTCGGACCGAAAACTGGAAAAATGTTCAGGCTCAAGCCAATACTCATTCGCGACTGTAGCACCTTACGTGATGATGAAAAGGCCTAAATAGATTTTTTGGATACCATAAGATTATTAATCAAGAGGCATTTGCCGGTACAAATTTATCATAAGCGTCTTATTGTGACGCCCACGCCGGAGCACACAATATCCATCGGATATCCGGAGGGGAGCTCGACATCATATTTTTATCATCATTACGTCAAATTTAGGCTACATTTATAAGGATAAGACTGGAGAAGGACTATCGGCAAATGCAAAAATAGAGCCACTACAAAAATAATACAAAAAAATTAAGTGACTGTAAAAACAATATTGACAAGTAAAACCTATTCATATTCTTCAGGAATATTTACAGAAAAAAATTGTATGGAACCAATATCAAATGAATCTTATACAGGAAGGAGCTGTCAGTCCATTAAAAGAGCTATTCTTTAGTTTCTAGCCGATTTTTCTTAACAGAACTGCCTTCCGAACCGGTGCAGTGGTAGCTTTATGTTCATTTGACGATTCAAATATTATTGCAAGACTCTATTTGAGTAAAACATATATTCAAGCCGTCGTGGCACGGTGACATAAGCGTGTTAGTGTAAACGCGACAGTTGTGAGTTCGTTTACCACTAAGGGCAATGAAAAAGTTGTTATTTTCATTTCTTTCTTCGGGTAACAAGGCATAGGTATATTCATAATAAATTATATAAAGATATTTTATGTTTTTTTAACCATCAACATGAAAATAATTTTATTTTATATTTTCTTTTAAATATGTCTATGTTAAGCCTCTCCTGTTATTTTGATGTCTAAGTTCGCTATATTTTTAACGGGGCCCCGCATCTTATTGGCTGATTAATGATTGTATAGTCACCTAGTGAGTTTGGAAAACAGAATTTTGAAATGCTTACCATAAATAATTAAGATTTGATTAAAGTTCTATGCGTTTCTTGTACAGTTGGAAAAATATAACATAACAATAACTAATGTACGGTACATTGGACAACTGAATTTCTTAAAACCTTAATAAACTATATACATATGTGAAGGGTATTGTACTATATTTTAAAATTCAGATATTAGGTTCACCTGAACCTGAATACCTATTCAATTCATATTTGTTTGGCTATCATAAAAATCAAGTATTTATACATGCTAGAGAACGAATTGACACGTATAAAATGTGTTGCCATTGTCAAACATATAATAGATTGTGTTTTATTTCATCATCTTCATCATTAAAAGAATGGCAGGAATCTAGTGTTAAGACACTCCAAACTTTCCGCCGGACTTTTGAGGCATTGCGTGTTGAGTGGTGGAACGCAACGCGCCGGACTTGTGACTTATCAAAATATTAGTAAATAATAATTAATTATCGTATAGAAACATTAATGGATTTGCAAAATATTAAATTTACACTAATACTAATATAAATTATATGGTTTTCTAAAATTTTTGGTCCCAAGCTATTATATCCGAAAAAGCAAGAAACACAACGAGCTCTCTGCATGTACCACCTGCGCCTAATTTAAATATATAAGTGATATAATATATCTTTTATTTAGTAAAAACCGTAATAATATTTTTTATATTCATAGTAAGATAAGTAATGATGAGTACCATATTTTTTTTAGTTTTAGAAAAGTTTATTGTAATTAATTTGTATTAAAATTTAAGTAAAACATATTTTTAGTCATTAAAATAAAAAAAATACAAATAAAAATAGAATTCATTGAATGTATTATTTGTTATTTGAAAAATAGTATTCTGCACTTTATATAAAATATACTGTGCCATATATAAACTTTTCGTAAAAAAGATACAAAGTTTAAGCTTCGCTTAAAAAAATATAATATGTACTTTTGCCACGGTAAAAAATATAAATAAAATACATATAAAAAAAATACTACTAAGATGATTTAAAAATATCCTTTCTTTACCTGTTTAGAAAACGATGGATGATTTTTTTGTAACTGTAGAACAACACTTTCAAAATGTTAAAAATATCCTTTCATTTCTTTTTCTTACAAAAATTCTGCCTGAAGAAATGTGCTTGGGCATAAATTAAATTTACTATTATATAAAATGAGTGAATTACGAAGTCATTCAATTTATGTTAAGTAAAACAACAAGAGTTTAATCAAAGCAAAATTGTTTATTAGATTAATATTTTTTTATTATTATGTGATTTTATAATGCTAATAATTTCTTTATTATAATACAATTTGTATTAGGAAATACATATTTTACATGATACAGGTACAACCATATACATACTTATATTATACATATTTTTACCTTCACGCTGTATCCAGCACGCAGCAGGGTAGGTAGGAGAACCTAGTGTTAAGACATTCGGTTCCCCATTTTCCGACGTATTCTGGAGACGTTGCATGTTGATCGGAGGAACTCAACGCCGCGCTTTGTCTCAACACCAGAGCGAAGAAATGAAAATATAGAACATTTCAATTCCTCGAGTGGAAATCAAATCCATAACCTGTGCCGTTCACAGTCACACGCTTGTACCTCTGCGCCAAGGCCAGCCTTAATATATCAATCATTCAAATCTCAGATTTTGTTAAAATAAAAAAACAGTTTAACACTAAAACACTATTCACTGTAAATAATATTTAATTTTATACTTTAAGAAATTCTTTGACAATCATAAAATGTAAGAGAATCAACGTCTCAGTAACAATTGCTACTTAAAAGTATGCTTAAAACATATGCTTCACTAGGTACTAATCAATCGTCTAGAAAGTTGAGCCGATCAATAAGCGAATCGCCATATCCTATAGAACACGGCCATTTTAAAATACCAATTTTTCACCCAAATTCCATTTATTCAAATGGTATTCTAAAATTAGACGTGTTACACGAAATCGTCTCTTTCAAGAGTCCATGCCTTAAGCTATGAAGGAGGTGTGGTAGGCGTGTCAAATTCTGACCACGCCTACGCACAGGGCGTGTCAATCTATCTATACAGATATTAAAAATAATATACTTTTATGTGCACGTTCTATAGGTTCTTTTATTATCTTTAGACACTAATAAAAATGAATGGTTTGTGAAATGCATTTTATGATGTGATTTGGTTAAAATGTTGTAATAGTTGTAATAGGAAGCAATATGTCTTAACTGACCAATTTGTATTTGTTTTATTATAAGACATCAATCTTTATTAAAACTATTTAGTCCCTAAACAATATACATAATGAAAATATCATAGTAGTTTTTCTTTATTTTACGTAAAACTACGTATTTGAAAATACCAATAAATTAAGTGTAGTGTACCTACCCAAAACTCAAACATTTAAAATACAGAAAAAGAAAAAAAACCTAGCCTCAGCTTAATGAAATTTATCTAAATTAAAAAAAATATAAATAAAACCTATAGTAAATCAATACTAATTCAATACACAAAATATATATAACATTTTTAATAAGTACTAAGTAGTCACAAGTGCTACGGCGGTCTACGAAATGAATCTAACGTAAAAATCGAGGCGGGGCTTTCGTACAGCGTAGCACAAAGTTTGCCGCTACTACGTGAAAAATTAAACCAGCAGCCTGAGAACCATTTATAAAAGAACTTTAGCGTTGTAAGCTTATACCCTGTAAAGTCCTGAAATAGAATAAGACAGGAGGAGGGAAGAAGCTCAATATATTTTGGACAAGTATGTGAGAAAATGCATGGCAGTGAGGGATGAAAAGGAATTCGACAGGATGTATTACGTAACGTCAGTTAAGCGCCGGCAGTGTAGGAGAGAGCACGTTCGGTTCGGTCTTCTAAGTACACAATAAACAACAACAACGTGTTTAGATTCGTAAACAACCAACATTTTGGAAGTTATCTACGAAGCAAAGGTAGGTTTTATAGCGGGAATGTGTAGTTTTATTTTTACATAATTTGTATTATAAAATGTTGATTATATTTTATAATAAAAAATATATTGTATTTTTTTATATATTTTTTTTTGGAAATTTTATTGATTTATATAAATATTAATTCTCAAATAGAAATGGATAAATAAGTCAGGTTCACGCAGTAGGGATACTGCGTGAACCTGTGCAAACAACAAAGTAGGGAGAAGAACCTAGTGTTAAGACACTTCACACCTTTTCAAATTTCGAATTCTGGAGGCTTTGCATGTCGAGTGGCGGAACTCAAGCCCGCTCTTTGCCACGACACCTCCACCACCACTCGACTATTAATTATAATATTGTATTTCAATGGAAAATATACTACGGAAGTAATAAATAAAAATAATTAGTGCTGTAGTAAATTTTGTCTATATTAATACCGTAAATATTAGAAACTTGAACTATTGTTAAAACAAAAATTTAGATTTTAAGAGACACAGAATTTAAAAAATATATATTTATATAAAAAATACAAAAAATAAAAAGGTAGTAACCGTGCCGGCACCATTAATCCGAAACCTTGAGAAAGTGGTAGGTAGTAGTGGTAGCTTAATATGGATGTTAAAAAATAATGTTTAAAACAAAAGCCATAAGAAAAAGAATAAACATTTTTTTAGGTTACAATATGGTTAAAAATATGTTTAAATTGCATAAAAATTGTATTAATCTAATTAACTGAACACATAGGCGCCGAATATAAATTACTTTGTAATAAAATAAAAGAGAAAATAATGTTGTGTATTTATTTTTGATTTTAAATGAAAAAAAAATTACGTCATATTAGAAAATACTAAAAAGTCAATTGAGGAATTCCAAAAAGATTTTTTTTGGCTGCATAACCTTTTATTTGTTTCTTGAGGACGTCTCAATACCCATTTATTATAGAGTAGTAGTTTTTTTTAATTAAAAATTTATCAAAAAAAAAGGAATATAAAGATATACGAGTAATTGTTATCGATATCTATCATAAATGGAGAAAAGCAGTTTAGAGAAACTAGTTATTGACTTTTTAAATTTCGATAAAATTAAGCTACTAATGTCGATTTGTATGATTATTCACAATAAAATTGAATTATTAATATCTATCCTAATACTTAAACCTAAATAAAATATTGAGCAATACTTTGAGCTTAATCTGTAAAGAAGTAGCTAAACGGCGCTCGCTCTAAATAATTTTCAATTCTCCATCATCAAATAAAATTGAAGATAAAAGTAAAATTATGCTAGATGTCAAGGTATAGTTTGGTGTCGAAAACTTATGAATCTCGTTGCATATTGCATATTTTCGACAGTGCTTGTCGGTTTCTAGTGCTAATACGATACAAACTGACAACGTCGTGAATTATATTTACAAATATACAAAAAATATTGTTATACACAGGTGAAAATAACAATGTCAATATTTTAATCCCATCCCAAAAGTTTAAGTATTTTGGTATTGCAAAATTCTAAAGTGTTTAATGCATCACCCCGATAGCTCCCCCATATTTAGTATGTTTTGGAAAGCGCGCCGTTTATTGCGAGAATGCCAACAGTGAGTTTCTATAATGGCACAGTTGCGATATGTTCTTAATGCAATGCGATATAAAGATAATGGTCCTAGATTCAATTTACACATCCATAAATATTAATAATTTAAATATTTTGCCTAAAAAGTTTCTCTACCAATCTCGTAAAATGCAAAAGATACGTACATAAAGATGAAAAATATTTATAATAGATAAGTTATATATGTATACTGATGCGTGTTACAAATTGAAATCTCCATTTTTAGTTGATTTTGATTATTGAACATAGTACAAATTATATGAATAAAAATTGCATAAACGCGGCCTATTAATTATTTTTAATTATGAGAATATAAGACGTACGGTATTTAATACTTACTATTTCTATCTACAGTCAAAATAATACTTAAAAAAATATGTAATACAAACATCCTACCGATTCATCACATGATCTCCACATTGTATTTTCTATACAATTATTATTTTAATTAACATTTTAAATTAGGTATAATATTTTGTAAATACGTACGTTCGCTCATATAGTTCTTCTTAGACAAAGAAAATTACTGTTTCAGATACGTCAATGCGTATTGTTTTGGTTGCATATCAAATGCACCCCTGTTTACGTCCCCTTGTTTACTATTTACAGGGAAGGGTGGCAAGGCTACGCAGTAAGCGTTGGTCGAAATGCGTGAAGTGCGTCTGTTATGCGAGAGTTTTAAATTTTTCGAACAGTTGAAAAGAATGATTAATATGAAAATTACTATGGGAAGGCAGTAAATATTTAAAATGTTGTAGCAATTTTTCTACAATATAGTAGGAAGCGTACATAGACTATAGCAGAATATTGAAAGACGTTCAGCCTATATATAAAAACTAAACTAATTACCTAATATATCTGATTACTTTAAATAAAACATCAAATCTGACCTTATCAAATTTCTTTCTGATTTCATTTTATTTTATTTGACGCTCACTTTTAGGCAAAACATTTATACATGCAGAACTTATAGAACATTTCAATTACTTAAAATCATTGAAATTTAACCAATGTATCCATTTTTGTACAAAAGTATATTTTTGACGTTGAGATCCGCCACTCAACACGCAATGCCTCCAGAACTCGGCGGAAACAGGGGAACAGAGTGTCTTACCACTAGGTTCCCTCTGCCTACTCTGCTATGTGCGGATACAGTGTGAAGCTGATAAAAAAGTGTATTTTATTTAAGTTATAATAAGCATTTAATTGAAACACATTCATATATCAAATGCTTAGAACGTTTATCATAAATTATGTTATTTACAATATAAATTTAATCAACTAATTGAAAAACCATTTCACGTAGAATAAAATTTGTGAGCAGCAATTGGTCAGCATATTATATTATTAAATTTGCATCAATTATTATAAAAAAAGAAAATGTCCCAAAAAGTTTTATTCTAAGGACAAAGAATAAATTGCTATTCATTATATTTTAAATTTATTTCACTGTTACAATATAGATATATCGTGTTATAAAAAAAAACTATTAATAAATAAAAAAAAACTATTAGTAAATAAAAAAAACTATTAATGAATAAATAATCTAATCTAATATAACAAAGCGGGAGAATTTGTTTGTTTGTTTGTTTGTTTGTTTAAGCGCAAAGGTCTGGATCTACTAGTCCAATTTATTTATTTTTGGTTTTGTAAAGCTACGTTCTATACATACGCTCAGGAGTGCTATAGGCTATATAACATTACGGAGTAAGTCTTAGTTAGCCTTAAATAACTAAATAAAAATAATAATGAACGCCGTCGAATTGCTTTAAGCGCGTGCGCTGCAAAAATAGTAAAATATATGTCAGTACATTGTATGGAAGAAATGTTCTGTTTTATTAATTCTAAAAAAAAGTCCGCGATACCATATATCTATCTTTTATAAATAAATCACAATAATACATTTTAGACCAAAAAACAACCACCTAGCGAAATCGTGTGAACTTAAAAAAACCGAACAAGGGCGAGTCGGGCACGTCTACCGAGAGTTCCTTACAAAATTGGAAGTCTTGAGCTTTTTCTGACATTCAGGCTTAGCTTAGCCAGAGTCCTTTCATTTGATACCTCACTTGAACTAGCGGCTTTAATATCAAATTTAGCCCCCTTAAGGCTATTATTTTTTAGGATTTAACTACAAATGTAGAGTTTTCTGTTTTTTTCCTGAACTAGTACTTACTACCTATAGATGCTAGCTGCCAAATTTCATAATTCTAGGTCAACCAAAAGTACCATATGAATTATGACAGTATCGAAATACGCGTTTTTTGCTATATAAACGGCCATATCTTTGTTCTAAGTAAATATAGAAATAAGTATTTTATCAGAAAATCATGGGGTCATAGATCGAAGTAAATGATTTCAATTTCAACTCGATATTTTCAAGCGTTTCTGAGATAAAGGTTCTTGACAGACAGAGAGACACACGGACGGACAACAAAGATATAAGGGTTCCTTTTTCCCTTAAAAAGGTACGGAACCCTAAAAACTTAAAATAAAAAAGATGTCTCCAGTAACGAAAAACATTTTATATCACAAAATAAGTTACAAAAAAATTCATAGCGTCACTGAGCTAATTAAAGAAAAGCTGATCTGAATATTTGATTACCAGCCAGAGGGTAATAAGCTAACCGCGGCCTGGATTAATAATTCAAGATTTGAACAATTGAATCTGCCACGATATCTGTATTAAATATGCAAATTAGTTATTTATTCAAGCCGCGCTACTTCCACTCACAAGGGGAGCTTTATGAAAACTTGGCGCTAATTTACGTGTCGTTCTTGTCATATCTCTGTGACGGCCGTCGCGACGTGCAGATTTTACATTCTTACCTGTTAATTCTGTACCCAAAGAAAACCTCTACTTATATATTATTATTCAGATTACTATGTACAGTTTTAAAATTATCGTAAATATTCTGTTAATCTCTTGTACAAATATAAATTTCGTATTTGAGTGAAATATTAATAAAATATATTATGACGCAAGAAGCTGTGTTTGTTATATTTCAAAAATATGTATGTATGCTAATATTAAATTATGCGATAATTGTATAGATTTGACCGTATAATGGCGGCATGTGATGTATTTTAAATAGTTAAAGCGTTTATACGACAATAATGTCGTGAATTAAAACCTCAATTTGTTTTAAATGAATTATACAAAATTACAATGAAAATAACTCTTTAAATTCTTCTTTTTTTTAAGAAAAATATATTTGAGGTGATAGAAAAATATTTAGAATTGTTATTTTAAAAATGAATCTGTTTTTTGCTCTGCTATTTACCTGTTTGTACACGGGCATCTTCGTAATAGGAATATTGGATCTAAACATTTTCTTATTGTACGGTAGTCTCGGGTATAATTTAAGCTACATTTTCTTTTGACCGGCACGCACGATATAACTTTAGCCACAGCTATAATAGTTCAGCTAAACTGTAAAAAATAATAAAATGCCGCGTTAACAAAAGTTATCTTAAGTATAAAATGAACATTTTCCATGATTTCATCATGATGAGCATTTTATTTTCATTATTAGTATAATATATAAAAAATAAAGAGCTGGAAGATGTAATGAAGAAACATAATAGGTAAATTATAAACAATTATGAAATGACATCTTTCCAAATAATGGGTGAGCGTGTCACTTATTTCTCTTTACTAATTTAAAATTTAAGATCTAGTATATTTGATGAAGATCTACAAACATCCAGCTAAATTGTACACCATACACACGAGCAAAAGTTATTTAGTATGGTAGCAAATTTCAATTGACAAATAAAAGTCATTGAATTTTGTGGCTTTTTACTGTAATTGTGATAGTTGTAGAAATTGTGAGAAGTAAATACCAATCCCATCCACAAACAAAATGTGAAATGAGAGTAAAATTAAATGTTCAATAATGTGTCGTTCTCAAATTCACCGACAAAATAATCAAAGATCTATATGGGTGCCGAGTTTTGTGTTCACTCGAAATATAATTAAAGCTCTAAATGTCACTTTTTTTAACACAATTTTTTTACATAAAGTCTTTATTATATTTGAAAATTATTATCCTTTTAGCTTGTACTGGACTTATATTACTAGGTTTTTAGTTTGGTGCCCTTTGATAAAGAACAGTCAAAGGCTTCAATTTTATCAAGAGTGAACACAAAACTCAGCACCCATACAGATCTCCGATTCTTTTGTAGCTGAAGCCGAGGACGATACATTCCTAAAAAATTTACTTGGCTCTCATTGAAATGAGAGTCAAGTTAAATTTATGTTGTTGATGGAATATTATCACTTTTTGTAATCAGCTTCACGCTGTATCCCGCAGACAACAAGGTAGGCAGAGGGAACCTAGTGTAAGACACTTTCTGCCGAATTCTGGAAGCATTGCGTGTTGAGTGGCAGATCTCAATGCCTCGCTTTGCCTCGACACAAGAGCGAAGAAATGGAAATATAAATTTAAGTAAATATTTCTTCTCCTCGAGTGGGGATCGAACCCACAACCAGTCGGTTTTACAGTCACACTCCAGTCGTGGCGCAGGGGCACTGCGCCACGACTGGCCCCAACTTCACTTTTTGTAACGCAAATATTATTTCTAATCATTACTATTTTATAATAAAAATTCTTACTATTCTTTGATCTAACTTTAACGTTAATATGTCAATAGCCGTTTGAGTAAAATTGTAAAAATTTTATATATCTTACAAGCCAATAAATATGCTAAATTTCATGCATATTGATTTAATAAATTCCTAGTTATGAAGAGTTCAAGTGTAACTTACAAAGGTTCCTGCAATACTGCCCGTTTCCAGTTTTTAACTTGGTTGGAGACGCTGGTGCGTGTCTTGATTTCCAATATTTACTAATTAGCTAGTTTTCAAGCCGTAACCATGATTCTCGAGTTTAAATCGATTTTACTTCCATGTTATTATAATGCAATAATTTATCTAAATAATTACAATCGATTGACAATTATTGTAGTTATATAAAAAATATATCAGTTATATAAAAAATAAAATATCTTTTCCATCACCCATAATCAACTGTTTAATAAATGGTTCTGAATTGTTACGTTTTAACAAAGAATCGCAAATACAAACAAGTTGCATTAGGTTTCCCTCAGTGATATCATGTGGTACCCAAATATCAAGTTTTTTTTTGTATCCAGACTTTCGTAATTGCCGTGAACCAGTTTTATGATCAACATCCAGTTCTTCAGCAATGTGGTAGCTAATATGTCGATCTTGCTCCATTTTGTCAAAGATGGCACTGATTTTATCTGTGACAGGGGACACTAAAATTTCCATATTTGAGCTTGAACCACATTTGTGATACTTTTAATGATACCACAATAAATCCGTAAGCCGCACAAAATTTTATTCGCAGCGTTCGTTGCATTTTTACATTTTCTGTAATAAAACTTTAAAATGCATCGAATTTTTTCGTCACATAGGTTAATTTTGTTTGCTGAAAAACAATTGGAAAATGGCGGGAAATAGTTTTTTTTTATTTATTGCATCTTAAGAATGTCACATTTAATGGTATTAAAACCAGCCAGTTACATTCAGTACAGCCAAAGAGGTTTGTTTACTAATAATACATTCGAAATACGAAAATGCCATTTAACCATTGAAAATTATAAAAAAAAATATATAAAGATAAATACAGCATATATTTTCTAATAATAACAAAATACATACCAAGCTAATATTCCAAAGCCAATCAAAATTATTAATTGAAGAATATTAAACAATAGCAAGACATCGCGGAGTCGCCCCAAGAGAGACGTTTAATTTAGATTATTTATAATTTCGCGGCGAATGGGCTCGGGCTAAGACGGTCGGTGCGAGCTAATTTCCAAAATAAATATTAGTTCAATCAGACTCCACTGGCCGTTATATTAGTCGTCGTGGGGCTGCGGAAATATTATTGTAGCAACTTAATTGTTGTAGCTACTTCTATAGACGATATTGTTTTAGGTTGTGTTTATTATAACCCAAATACTATTTACTTTTATCATAATTTGTATTTTGTTTCGGAATTATAAAAATATTGTCTTAATTTCTATGTGAGAAAAGGCAGAAATTTAATTATTTTTGTACCTAATGTTAATTGTTCTATATGTTCGTTATGTTACTGTTAGTTATGTCTGAGTACAGTATTTAAAAAAAATATCTTTTATTTATTTAAACTTCAATTCAATTTTAGTTATTCTTAAGAAAAGTTGACGGGGACGGTTTATTTTATTGGTTAATAGTTTTATAAATAATATCGAGAACATAAATTTGTTGATATTATTTAAAACTTTGTATGTTACGCTATACTTAACATATATGTAAATTTTATCGTTACACTTATATTATAATTTTACAGACAATAATAGTTTTAGATAAAGAATCAAAAGATGATTTCACCAAATAAGATCATTTACATTAAGAGCAAGATGTGACATCCTTCGAAGGAGGCATTGTTTTCAATAAATTAAACGGACGAAGGTACTCCGTAAACAGCCTCCAGCCTCCGTCAACACAATTATTATACTCGGACAGCCACCCTCGTTGATAAACATACTCTAAATAAATTAACGGACCTTCATTTCTATTCGATTCAATTGTCGAAATAGAAAAAATAGCTTAATCGTTTACATGATTCGATAGATAGTTCATCGAACATATTTTATAAATCAGCTTCACGCTGTATCCCGCTCACTGTAGGGTAGGCAGAGGGAACCTAATGTTAAGACACTCCGTTGCTCACTTTCTGCCGAATTCTGGAGGCATTGCGTGTTGAGTGGCAGAACTCAACGGCGCGCTCGTCCTCGACACCAGAGCGAAGAAATGGAAATATAAATTTAAGTAAATATTTCATCTCCTCGAGTAGGGACCGAACCCACAACCAGTCGGTTTTACAGTCACACTTTGTGCCCCTGCGCCACGACTGGCCTCAACATAACATACTTTATTATATATAATATATTTTATTATATATATTTATTAGTAGTTCACTTATATCTACATGTTGTTACAGATTAACGATACGAAATGAGTGCGCGGCCAGCTCCAGCCGGCGCTCGGACTAAGAAACAAAATCACGCGAACATACCATGTCCCATAGAAGATTGTGCACGATTTACGTATGGAAAACTTCCGGATCACTTGACTAAGATTCATGGCTTGACTGGGGCAGAACGAGATGCCCTCAATGAACAGCAACGAAAAAGATTTTTCAATGGCGAACTCTGCCAAGTTAGATTTTTAAAAGAGTCGGCTATACGAGACCTCTGGGGCGAAGATTATGATGATCCAAGAATTCGAGCAAAAATTCATCAAAGTTATTCTTTAGTGAAAATAAGGATTATACCACTAGCGGCTACTCAGCGAGCGCGCCCTTTAACAGAACAAGATGCAAATGTTTTAACAGCATACAATGCGAGAACTGCCCCTCGTCCAGCTCGAGTACAAAGATCACGTGCTCGCACGCGTCCTTATTCTATACCAGAGACAAACCCAGCTGAAAACCGAGTGTCGAGCGAGTCAAGCGAGGAAGAAACGCCTCGTAATTCTCTCCCACCGTCACCTCCACCTTCATCTCCATCATTACCACCCTCACCTGCGCCTTACGAACTTCAGCCTGTAGAAACGCGCTTACGAGATATCTTCGATTCTAAAATCGACGCTGGATACAAAGCTGTCATTGATGATATGAAAAAGTCAATGACTATGGGAAGAACGCTTGGAACGCGTAAGAGAAAAGTCTACCGTACGTATCGGCGATATGCTAAGCGCTTGATCGCTTATCTACATCGTCAACACTCACCTCTCGCCTACGATGTCGATGTGTTACTCTGTGGGGAACGACAAGTATGCGCATTTCTGGAAAGAATTAGCAGTGAACACAAAACAAAAACATTGCGGAACTACATCGTGGCGGCGATCAAATTATTAGATTCGAGGCTTTTTGCGATAGAAACGGATCCATCCAACAAAGAAAAAGTTGCCTCCATGACCCGCGTGTATGAGGTCTTACATGGGCGTCTCAACGCGTGCGATCGACTACTCGCGCAGAAGGATTCCTGCCAAAAGGAAACTACACCCTTCGACAGTGACCCTATGGATCAAACTTTCAACGAGAGCTACGACGATTTGGTGTAATGATTTTAAATTGACATTTTTAATTCTAGTCTCATCATAATTTTAAAGTATTATGAATACATTGTAAATACATAATTCTAGTCTAGTCTATGTACATTTTTGAAAGTTTTTTTTAATATGAAGCAGTATATTTAGTATTAAACTTAGCGTTTTTTAAATTATAAGTACACAATAAAGTTAGTAACAGCAACTGATATGTGACTGAGGTGACTCTGTACTGATTGTAGTGAAGATTGTTTAGTGCATGATGAATAATGTAAATATCAAAATACGTGTTGAAAGCAATAAGCTTTTTTTCTGAAACTGCAGTAACGATAAAGTAATTAATAGATTTAGATGAAATATACATAGATGTATATATTTAATTTTCTTTGAAGCAAATTCAAAGCATTATAAAATTAGAATGTTACTATTTATTTTATACATTCAGTGACATATTCCAATAGATTTTAATTTAAAACAATTTTAACTATTTGATCTCATAAGTTATATGGTTTTATTAATTAATATTCATAAACTTCGACTATTTACTTGTTAATATGATTTTTATGAATTATAATATAGATATCTCTTATAGTTCTGTAAATACAAAAGCTATAGTTCTAAATATTCATAAGCGCACGTGCAATAATTTCTTATTTTAAAACTTAAGATGGTTATTTTAAATGACGAATTTGTAAGTAATGTAACTCTATCTATCATAAGCTAAAGATTAGGTACTGTAAAAATATAAATTAATATTGACACATTTTTTGTCTCATTTATCTTGTTAGTTTGTCATGTCCAACATGACTATTTATTATTATGTACATAATTTAGCACTATGCGTAGTGTAAGCAACGTATAAGTTATCATTAAACGCCATAATTATTAAGTTGTAGTGTTATTGTTCGAGTCAAACGTTGCAATTAAATATTATATCATACACGTTTACTTTGGGTGACATAAGTGGTTACTTAGGTGACGTCATTCTAAATTCAATTCTATTATTATTAACCTTTTCTCTAATATGATAATCGAACAACATTAATAAACTTATTTGACATACACATAACCTAGATAAAAGATTTAAAACTACTAATATCATTATAGCAGAGCCATCTCATACAAATCAAAGATAATAGTCAACATTTATCAATATAGTTAATTACCTATTCAACGACAGATGGCGCTGATATCTTACCCACCACTAAACTCCTACACAAATATGATGCCCTAGTACATGGCGATTGTAACTGCCTGCTCCAGATTCTCCACTAGCGGACGCCCACGTTCCTAGCGTTCCGAAGATTCATGACGTACTTGTTGTTTCACCTTATTTATTTACCGAATCTCCATTTTGTTAAATAATTCGGTATTTATATTATGTAAGAAATGATTGATTACATATAATTTTACTATATAATACAATAACATTTTTTTATGTTATTTTATTATATTTAAAAAAAACCATAAATTCATGTGTGTGTTTTTTTAATGTAAATTAAAATTGTAAATTTTACAACAACAATTAATTAATTAAAAAAAATCAAAAATACATTCTGTAATTTTCTAAATTAAATTTTAACACATGAATTATTAAATAAATAAATCACGCTTTACGCTGTAACCTGCACACTGCACAGGTAAAGAGAACCTACTTTTAAAACATCCCTTTCACCAATTCCCGCCGAAATGTGAAGGGATTGTGTATTGAGTGGCGGAACTCAACGCCGTGCTTTACCTCGACAACAAAGCAATGAAATGGAAACATAAATTTAAATAAACATTTCATGACCTCGAGTGGGGATCGAACTCACAATCAATCGCGTTAACAGTCATACATTTGTGATTCTGCGCCACGACAGGCCTCAATACATATTTTCACAATAAGTAATTATAATGAAAATTTCGAAACTTTTGTTATTTTTAACAACGTAGGTAGAAAGTACGCGTGGTGAATAGGGTAAACACACGACGAGCTATTCCAAGTCTATTTTGAAAGCATCAGTCATAGGGCTATTCCTGGAACAACTGCCTTGAACCAAACACAAACTAGTTTCGTGACTCAGGAACATTCGAGAAAGAACGACTATCTAATATATAAAACCTCCAGTGATATAAGAAGCTTTCGCACGTGCCAACGGCGTTGCAGGTGTTTTTCGCTAGGGATTCGTTATTCTAATTTGAGCATAAGCTTAGGCGATGGCGCACAAAATTTACGCCGTTTAACGATCGTTACTGGCCGCTAGAAAAAAATAAAATAGTTTCTTGATTTTATTTTTGTAAATACATTTTTTTTGTACGTTTTTACTGAGTTTAAATTGTTATTATTAAAATAACTAAATTTAGATATTTTTTTAATGTTACTCAATATTGTTATTTTAGTAAATAGTGATGCCAATTAATGCTGCTTGTTATGTAACCTTATTTTATATCAATTAGTTTAATTATAGAGGCCAGTAGTGGCGTGGCGCACAAAGAGTGACTAAAAACGCGACTGGTTGTGCATACGAACCCCACACGAAGAAATGAAATATTTATTTACATTTATATTTTCATTTCTTCGCTCTGGTTTCGACTCAATGCTCGGCGTTGAGATCCACCACTCAATATGCAATGCCTCCAGAATTCGGTGGAAAGTGGGAAACGGAGTGTCTTAAAGCTAGGTTTCCTCTGCCTACCCTGATGTATGCGGAATACAGCGTGAATCACTTTTTTCTTATTTAATTATAATGGAATAATTAAATAAATACATAGTGGATGTGATTTATCTATAAATTTACATGCGACATTAATAGTACCCTGTCTTCAACTATTTTATAATATAAAAATATCAGCTTACGAAAATATGAAAGAAGACAACAAAAAGTATAAATAAACATAACAACTGCGATATACATATTAAAACATCGATAGGACATTATATAGTTAAATAAATAGATAATAACGTCCAATTAACGCAACACGCCAGATACAGTTCTGGCACGCGAGCGAGTTGTATGACACTCACCAACTTGAAAAGTGCAATATCAAACAATACAATACTAACTGGTTTACGTCACACGCATTCGGTGCAAAGTGCATGTATGCACCTCAATCTCCTCGCGTTCATGCTGCCCTGGTGATCGTTCCTTTTGTAAGCGACACCAAAGGGGCCCTATCCCCTTCAAGAGCACCCTTCTCTGGGTCATCGCTCGTCATGCGGTCACTGAACTCGACGACCTTCGTGTGCATTTTGCCTTTTTACACGCTTAATGTATGATGCACTTCATTGATCTATTTGATGTACACTGTTTTACCAATATTTGAGTATCACTACTACTTTATTTGATAAAAAGTTATGAAATCGTATTTTTATGACGTTTATTTATTAAAGTGTAGATAGATAGACGTACATGAACGATTTTTTGATAATTAACAAAGTTAGCAAGAAAGAACAGGAAACGAAGAAGATGGGAAGGAAACATTACAAATTGGTACAAAACTTAGAACAAAACAGAAAATAAACCAAAAATGCAATATATGGAAATAACAATGTTTTTTTGTATAAAGAACCGAACGTAATACACTGATCTTACCAGGAACTCGAAGGACAAGGAGTACAGAAAATCAAAGAGTAATTTAATGCATTTGTATATTTCTATGCAATTCATATTTTACTACTCAATAATCACCTATGGCGCTGCCACTTTTTCAATAAGTTCTTAATTACATGAAAATATTGATTCTGTTTCATTTGTTATTTTTAATTTATCTTAACTGTGTTTACAAATTCGCCATATTGTGCAGAGGCCAACAGGTTTTACTCATAAAAATTGAATTTCAATTGAATTATTTATTTTCAAAATTAACCAGAAATGCAATGTAGTAAGTACGAAAATAACAATATTTTGTAGAAACAACCGGACGATGCGACACTGATCTTACCAGGAACTCGAAGGACAAGGAGTACAGAAAACTAAAAAGTAATTTAATGCATTTGCAATCTATGCAATTCAATATTTTGCTATTCAATATTTTGCTTATCACCTATGGTGCTGCCATTTTTTAATATATCCTGAATTACAATTGACATGATATTTGTACCTTAATTTAAAAACAAATGACTTGTTTTAATCGTATTCACAGATTAAAAAGATATGCATAAACTACAGTCGTTATGCTAAATTGGAGTCCATCTATAAA
>JAJHJA010000607.1:0-175150 GCA_021202915.1 Heliconius himera
TTAGTTTTAACGAGTGTCATTAACTCAGGCACTATTGTCTGTTTGTTGCAATCCTCCCGTGATTGTACATTTCGAGATTTATTACCTAACTTGGTTAGAAAAAACTAAATCTGCATGCAATATCTAATTATAGCTATGTCAAATGTGTTTGATTCTGTAATAATATGATGTGCAAAAGTTGACGTTTAGATTAAATTTAAATTTAAGGTAAGATTAAATTTAAATTAAGATTAAGATATTTTGTAGAGTTTAAGCAAAATTGGGCTGACGTGAGATAAAAGGTGAGGTAAACGTGACGGTTGTAGGTTCGATCCTCACTCGATATAACGTTTAGTTGTCTATATTTAATTTATCCGCCACTTATAAGGATATGTCTCGACAATTGCATGGAAAATGGGCATAATGTATATATATTAAAATTCTCTATTATTTCACTATCTGCCTCTCTTGCCATGCGGAAAAGCTTGCGAAGATGTGATAATTTTTTGAAATATTAAATTTGTGGAAAAAATAAAAATTGTAATCCATACATTATTGGTATCAAATTGTTTTCTATTTATAAATTCTCGATTGTGTTTGGATAAGTGATGTTAAGTTTCAATATATAGCCTGCAAATGCCTTAAACTGGAGTACAATATATGAATTAACTACTACGTTTATGTAGAACTGCATTCCAGACAGGTGAATACTTCCCAACTGGCATTACTGACCTTTTCATAATCATAAACTTACTATACAAAAAGTTTTTTTTTTTACGTATTTTTAATTTATAAATAGTTTATTTATGTATTTCTTCCCGTGGCTTGTGACCAGCAAAAAAAGTAAATGCATTTAAAAAAATAATATTTACTTTATATAAGTGGTTATTTCTTGTAATAGATAATTAAGAACTTCCTGTAATATAAATCAATTAAGTTTTAAGGAAATATAAATAATATCGACTGTCAATAATCGTTATTATCCATGCGTTGATATTATGAATATTATATGGATATTATGAATTAGACATCAAGGAACTAGTTTAAGCTATTAAAATTTTAACTAAAACTGAATTAAGAAGATGGCGTATATATTTATAAATTTATATATTTATTATATTGAAGATACATATGCCTACTCAAACATTGTTCCTTGTAACATATTCCCTAAATAATGAAAAACACAAATATCTGCATGCTTTTTCACACAAAGCAGGGTAAACAGAAAAAAAAGACATTTCCCAATTTCCGTCTAAATTTCGGGGACAATACGATTCGAGTAGCAGAGCTCAACGCCGTGTTTCTCCTACCAGATCGAAGAAATATTTTTTTTAAATAATCATTAATCTGAGTGGAGATTAAACCCACAACCATCGCGATTGTAGCCAAACACTTTGCCATTGCACCATGACGGCCTGCAATATCTAACAGCTTATTAATTAATATTGATACCATCGTTATAAAGATTACCCCTTATACGTTCCACGAATTGTTGTATTCTATAATAATGATAATGATGGAATTTTAAATAACTAATATAAATTTTATATATATGTTTTCTATTGTTTTTGTAAAGTAAACACAAGTTTGGAGGTTTCATTCAATGCAACGATCTAAAGATATAGAAAAGCTATTATTAAGCTGTATGTGTGTACTTCCCATAATTATCCTCGAATATCTCTTAAACAATACGCAATTAGTGAACAAACAAACGATACGTTTACTATAGTTTACTTTGAAATGTTGGGAGTAAGGACAAGTGGTTTTATCTATCTATAGGCATAAATTGAGATTGTCGTGGTGCAGTGGACAGATGCTGATTGTAAGCGCGATGGCTATGGGCTCGACTCCCATTTGGGGAAATGATTATATTTAAATTGCCAATTAATAAATAATATCTCGAAATCGCACAGGAAGTTAAGAACGGAGTATTTTAATTCTTGGTTCACTCTATCCACACTTGTAAGAGAAAAGCCATGAAGCTATAAATGCTATAATTTGTATACAGGGTAGCAAGTTCAGTTCCTGATTTGTATTTGCTTTAAGATTGTATTTTTTTTAAATATAGAAAAAAATATATTGACAAATAGTCTAATAGAATAATGAGTGGATTAATAAAAAATATATTATAAAAACTGTATATATATAAAAGAGAAGTCATAAATTCTATAACCAATATTTGCATTAAACAAACATCAATAATACCTTTATGAAATACTGTAAATAATTGCGCGAGCGCTGCTTGTTTAGAAAGTGGGAGATATGTGACCTAACCGTTTGTTTTGGTAATATGAAATTCATACTATATGGGTAGACATAAAACTTTTGTACACGCTTATGCTTATGCTGCGCCACGAGGTCAGTCGTCGGAACGGAGTGTCTTATCACTAGGTCCCCAGGCTTCCACTACCACCTACCCAGTTATATACTGGATACAGCGTGAAACTATCTGAAAATATATAATTAATATTTCTTATTTTTCAAGCATAACGGGATAGGTAGAGGGAACCTCGTATTGAGATACTCCATTCCCTACTTTTCGCAGGTGAAACATTGTGTGTTGAGTGGCAGAACTCATCACCGCGCTTTGACTTGTTGCCAGGACGAGGGAATAAAAATTTCATACATTCGAATAGCAATCGAACCCACAATCGTCCCGATGACAGTCAGTCGCTGTCCTGCATCACGACGTCCTAGAATATAAATATTTTATATTTTCACAATAAATAATCCTTAAAAATATAATATTACATGAAGGAAGAACAAACCTTCATATTAAACTGTGATTAGGTCATGCTCGGTGTGTATGTTCGTGTCATATTACAAGACCACAGTGACCTATCGACCGCATTGTCGCGAGTACTTGTTATGAGGAAGTTCTTTATTCTCACACCGACCACCTTATTTATAATGATTAATTAGTTCAATTGTTATATGTATGTTAAATTCACAGTGAAAATTAAAGGATAATAAATTCTTTTCTTTCTGTATTAAAGCGAAGCGCGGCGTTGTACTCCGTCACACCGTAGGTGTCTTCTTAATGACTATGCATAGAATTACAACACTATTTTCTCCATCTTGTATCTGCTATATTCTGGGATATGTGTAAATCTGTAATTATCCGCGACTAAGTTATTTAAGCTTAAAAATTATTTTTAGCTTATTATTTTTAAGATTTTCATGTCCTCCCTGTAGTAGCGACTGGTAAAGCATTGCGTTTAGTTCCGCTGCTCCACACGCAATGCCTCCAGAATTCGAAAAGTGGGATACAGAAGAGTCTTAATGGCAACAGAGTGTCTTAATATAATCTGTTCTCAGGTCTACCGTGCTATGTGTGAAATACATCATGTAGCTAAAAAAACGAAGCCAATACTTGAAATTTACTTCAGCTTATTAAAATACCACACCACACCTCAGTTTCATATTTTACTAATGACCGATAAATATTTCATTTTTATCTAATAAAAGATCAAATTTATAATATTGATGTTTATAAGGCATCTTTAGTTATATAATAGGTTCGCTTTCGATGAAAGTACGTCTGTCGATCACCTCGTCGTAAGAGCGTAGAGCACAAGATTATAGACGTTATTTATATTTTTTTTATAGGCATCATAAATATGTAAAAAATATATTTATGACTTACTAAGGAAGAGAACAGAATCTATTGGCACTGTGTTCTGTTTATTTTCCTTGCTACTCAAGGAAATGAAAATAATAAATTTCATGTCAACACTCAATGTCACAAAAGTCGGTGTCGGTGGAAAGTAGGGTACTTAATACTAGATACCTTCTGGTAACTCTTTTATATGCGGGATATAGCGTGAAGTAAACTATCTTTATACGGCATATTTGACGTCCGCGAGTTGACTTGACTAGATCCAGCGGTTAAGGTTACCTTTAGCTCTCTTAGATTTGTCCCCAGTCATGTTTTCACGTCACAGCGTGACGTAAAATAAGGAACCTTCCAGACCTATCGACAGTCGGAACCCAAGGTCCGAGTACCGCGGGGTAAGCCCTTGCATCCAACGACATCTTTTCAAGCAGCCACGTAGTACTTACACTTTGTGAAGGATAGACTACCTTCCTCCCTTCCCAACTGGTGCCGTTGTAAAAGCCGAACTAACACTATTAACCTCAAGTCCGAAAAATAATATGATAAGCACATTTATGTACTCTTGACATTTAAATCGAATGACAGATATTTTTTTAATTATATATGTTTGTATATTATTTTATTGGATTCACATATATGTATAATATGTATTCTTTGACCTTTCCTAAATTATTATTTCCGAAACCATTAATAAAGCTGTCATTATTTAGAGCCACATAGCGGTATTTAAATATTTATTATATAATTATAAAAAATATTATATGCCAGTCTAAGATAAAATAAGAAACGTTCGTAATTTAAATAAATTATTATAAATATTGTGAAGGCCAAGTGATAAAGTGGGGCAGCTTTTGACTATAAGCGTCTTGTTGGTAGGCCAGTCGTGGCGCAGGGGCATATAGTGTGACTGTAAAACCGACTGGTTCGATCCCGATTCGAGGAGACGAAATATTTACTTAAATTTATATTTCAATTTCTTCGCTCTGGTGTCGATGCAAAGCGCGGCGTTGAGTTCTGCAACTCAACACGCAGTGCCTCCAGAATCCGGCAGAAAGGGAGGAACGGAGTGTCTTACCATTAGGTTCCCTCTGTCTATCGTGCTGTAGGCTCTATCATTAAAGATATTTAATTTACTTAGACAAAAAGAGACGTAGAGCGACCACTCCATTCGCAATGTCTCGAAGCTGAGTGGAACCTAGACAATGTGTACCGAATATTAATGAATAAGTATATGATATGTTTACGTCAAAAACGAAAAACGCTTTTCTAAAGATTCTCTTTAGAAAAGCGTAAAGTTAGCGAATATTACGGCAGTTAAAAGGAATTTAATGTTAAGATACTCCATTGCTCACTTTAATCTAAATAAATTAAAATAACTTCGATGTCGAATGCCGAGTAATCATTCCCTCGATTGGAGATCGAATCCAAAACCAATTTATTTGGACACTGACCCATTGCCCCATTACGGCCTTAATCTTCAAATTTTAAACGTACTTTTCCACTTAATTTTCTCAGTTTACGCTAAAAAATACGATAGATGCTTAAAATGTTAAAATATAGCCTTATAAGTTGCGAAGTCCAATAATGAGCAAATTCTAGCAAGTTTGAAAGCTGTGTCATAACGCTGTGTCACTCGCCAGGTCAGGGTTGCCCGGTGCGCTTTCCAGGTCGTAGGGCTGCGTGCTGATAATATATTACTTGTGTACACTATGTATGTATGTAAGTTAATTTTGATTTGCGGTTTTGTTCGCGTTTTCATGTGGATTTTAATGTAGTAGATACAATCCTATTTCAATCAAAAGACAATTTCTAATCTATTTTTTTGAAATTTTCATTAAAAAATATAAAAGAGATATTATTTAGCAGTCGACGTCGCGGGCTAAAATTTGTGTAATATTTATTGGTTTTGAAGTATTTGCTGTTATAAAAATAGCTAACGTTTCAAACTAAAATATTTTTTAATCTACGCGATAAATTTAAATGTTTCCTGTAATGAAATATATAAATATCGTTCATGGCGAAATGGGACAGCAACTGAATGTAAAAATAGAAGTTATGGGCTCCCTCGACTAGACCAAGCACGGCATTAAATTTTGCTTTAGAATGTCTTGAAATTGGCCGAAAAGTGAAGATTGCTATGTCTCAATACTCGGTTTACTTTATCTACCTTGCTATATGTGAAAAATTGGACATAGCGGGACTCGAACCCGCACATCCTGTAAACTGACCAGGCGCTCTGACCACTAAGCCATACGTTCGTTTCCTAAGTGTGGAATAACACTTTAAAAAATGTTAAAAATATGAAATAACAATATTTTCTTACATGGCACCTCATCTCAGTGTAAAAATTTAAAAATTTAGAGTTACATTATTGAAAGTTTATATAATATATAATACATTTTAACGAAAGCAACGATGCTATAGAATTCGATATAATAGAAATCGATTGCAAAAATTGGTGTAGAAAAGTGAAAGAAAGTATAAAGTACGCAACACACGTTGCACTTTCGTACTGCGTTGATGTCACATGATAAATATATTATAATGTTTATCAGTATTCTGCTTGGATTTCTTGAGTTAAATGCTTTACTATTTGCATTTTAATATTAGATAAAATTAGAATTACATATGCGTTGTCGTGTCAAGCAAGACAAGTCGTTGAGTTACCGAACGGGGTAAGATGTAGAAAATATCTATCTTCTACATCTTTTTCTTTATCTGTTTAGGCATATAGTAAAAAAATATACATAAACATAATCTTTGTTACTTTAATTTTAAAGTACGTAAGGTACTTATTATTTAAATACTACCTCTTTAAGGTAAATTTTTTTCAGATCCATTATCTATATTTGCATTATTTCTGCGTTCAAGTGAATTATATTACACATACGTTTATAACAAAATTTGTTTAAAATTGTAACATAACAACTCTCGTTTGCCTAAGATGTTTAGAAATCTTTTTAGTTGTTGGTTAAAAAATAATTTATGTTTCTTATATGAAGCTAATATTAAGTAAATCATACTTAATTATTTTTAAATAATTATTTGGAATCATAAGCATATCAGAATTTAATGATAAAATATAGTTTCGAAAAGTTTAATTTGGTTTCTTGAATAATATCTTCAAAATTCTACAATAACTTTGCTGTAGGTAACAGCAGGCCCCGCATTACTGAGTAAACAGAAGGAAATTTGTGTTATATTGCTTCGTTCCCAACTTTTCACTTAATTTTGTAGACAATTAAACGCCGCGCTTTGTCTGTCAAAGCGGGGAAATAAATATAATTTAATATAATCATTCCCTCGAGTGAGAATGTAAGTCACGACCATCGCTTATTCATGCACACACTGTTCCACTACGCCATGGCGGCACTTCATTTTGTAAGCCATTTATACTATATATTCCAAAAGCTATCAGGATAAGCAGTATTTCTCACGATCTCCTCTATCGAAGTTTAATTCAGATTTCCTTTCACTGTAGATATTTGGAATACTGTTATTCCATTATAAGATCTAGTTTTACTAAAACGTTTTATACGTAAATGGTTAGTTATTGAAGCTTTAATGCTAACTTGCCTTCATCTGGTTTATAATTTTATTCGTTAACTGAGTCTTGAGAACGGATGTCTCTAGCAGTAGCTGAAGAAAATGTGCATAGAACTTAAATATATAAAGAAACCTGTATAATTATATATTATTCCCTCATAGACCCATTAGACCCTCCGTCTCAGTGCTACTCTAGATTTCATATAGTAGTTTCGTTTACTCTTTATCTGTTAGTCACCCAATAATATAATAATCAGCTTCACGCTGTATCCCGCGCGCAGCAGAGTAGGCAGAGGGAACCTAGTGTTAAGGCACTTCATTCCCCACTTTCTACCGGATTTTGGAAGCATTGTGTGTTGAGTGGCAGAACTCATCACCGCGCTTTGCTGACACCAGAGCGGAGAAATGGAAATATAAATTTAAGTAAATATTTCATCTCCTCGAGTGGGGATCGAACCCACAATTAGTCGGTTTTACAGTCACACTTTGTGCCACTACGCCACGACTGGGCTCACCCGATAACGAAAAAGTACATATAAAGATTTTTTTAAAAAATATTTTAACTAAATACTACAGACACGTGGTCGGTACTTTTTTTAACATTATCATATTTACTTATTTAGAAAACGTATAAAAATTTTAACGTAGCGGGACTCGAACCCGCGCCTCCTGGAAACCGACCTGGTCGGTCGGTTTTCTAAATAAGTATTTTTCTTTCCTAAGTGTGGAATAACACTTTAAAAAATGTTTAAAAATATTATCATATTTATCGAAAAGTCAAAGTCGTTAGCTAATCAACAGTTTTATATAAGCTACTTAAACTAGGTTAACTTAGTTTAAATCTTTAAAGATTTAAACTAAGTTAAACTAAGTTGTTTTTTTACATATAAAGATTTAAACTTATTATAATATATTTTTAATAGCGCTAAACGCCATCAGATATTTATATATTTTCTCCTAATATACAGCAAGCTGTATACGTCACAATGGCATGCAGGCGCAACCGTCGTCGTCGGTAATGTCATAGGTGAGAGGACAAGGCACGACTTTGACTTTTGCGATCGTCAAACCCGTTCACATACAATTCTCAAAATACTTACTGGTTGTGTAGCAACTTACTATGTGTTAAATGAAATATCTGTGTTCTAGGAAAATGTGGTATAAGTCAAAAGTAATAGTAATAATTTTTTTTTTGAATCTCATCAGATTCGGAATTCAACGCCGCACGTTGTCGTAGTAGAGCATTGCGTGGAAGACATTGCGTGGTGACGCAATGTCTTCAAAATTGGACGCGGGGAATAGAGTGTTTAGGGGTTTAGGGCACTAGGCTCTCTGTACCTACCCTGCTAAAACGAGATGCAGCGTGAAGCTACACAATTTTTTATTGCAAAATCGTGTTTGTATTTCTATTAAGTATATATATTCTACAGTAGAGATAAAGTAAGACATGTAAGTAAGTTCATCATTAATTAAAAATAAGAATAGATACTATATAATTTTAGTTAGAAGAAGTAACGTCTTCTAATAATAATAAAACAAGTTAATATATCGCGGCCTTTAACAAGGTCTTAAGGAATTGCAAGTAAACTTTGACATTTCGAGAACAGGTTGTATCATCCGTGATTAGTATGAGAAATATTTGTCGCGAATATTAAGTACAAAGTTGTTTGAAATTCATAAGGAAATATAATAGAAACAATATATGGCCTCATTATAGGCCCGTCGTGGCGTAGGGACACAAGTATGTGTCTGTAAATGTGACCAGTTGTGGGTTCAATCACCACTCGGAGAAATGAAATATTTATTGAAATTTGTAAATACAAATCTTTCATTTCTTCGCTCTGGTGTCCTGGATACAGCGTGGAGCTGATATGGTGTAGGGCCTAGCTTTCCACCCCAGTATTTTAAATAGTAGTTGTAACTAAATAACTTAGTTATATCAAAATTTAATAATATAATGTAGCCTATAGCCATCTTCGATAAATGAACACAATACCATGATAACTCAAAAGGATGTTTTTCAATTCGGACCAGTTATTCAACTAAACAAACTCTTTAGCATCTTCTGCTTTAGCGTCTTTATAAATAATGTCTTCTGAACCGGAGGTCATGGCTTTGCATCCTGATCTTTTCACTTGTTTAAGCTTTCACTTGTTTTTTATTCATATATTTATATAACTGAGTCCATCGTGGCGCAGTGGTACATCGCCTGACAGTAAAAACTGATTGCAAGTTGGATTTCTGGTAATACTCTGTGAGTTCCGCCTCTAAATATTCAATAAAGATATATCTTTACAGCTTTTACTACATAGCATGCTATGTAGTAAAAGCTGTAAAGATATATCTTTTGTTTATTTTTACATAACATACAACAAAGTCACTCAACACGCAATGCCTCCAGAATTCGGCAGAAAGTGGGGAACGGAGTGTCTTAACACTAGGTTCCCTCTGCCTACCCTGCTGTATGCGGGATACAGCGTGAAGCTAACAACAAAGTCGTTTCGCTCATATGTACGCTAAAATATTTTTCTTTCAGTTTTGACTAATAGATTATGTACTATAGATATTTTAAAGGAAGTTTTATAAGTATAATATTGCATAAAATATTCGACTAAAATCTAGAATATCAAATATTTGTAACGTAAAAAAGTATAATTTAGTTACCCACCAAAACGGAAAATAACGAAATAACCATAATAACGTATTCCACACGAACAAAGCCAAGAGTGGAACACTAGCATATTATAACTGTGATTTAAATAATCGTCAAGAACTTATTTAATTCACAGTATTTTGATGAAATCATTTATTTATTTGAATCGTGTTTGAACATAACATATTACGTGCGGTTGCGTGTGTGCGACTGATGATTTATCAGTTTTCTTCACTTCTGGACTTATGGATTACTTATTTTTTTTAATAAAATTAACTATTTAAACGTATATTTATGGTTATATATAGATATATATACGTAAGTAATGCCAGTAGAGGCGCAGTGATACAAACGTGCGACTACGTACGACGCGACAGGTTGTGGTTCCCATTTACGAAATGAAATATTTCATATTTTCATTTTTTCGCTCTGGTAAGGCGGCAAAGCGCGGCGTTGAGTTTTACCACTCAAAACACAATGCCTCCAGCATTCGGCGGAAAGTGGAGAACGGAGTGTTAATAAACTATGAAAAATTATATTATGCTAAAAAAATGTAAAACTCGGGAATTCTTTTCTTAGTGGTTACACTCATGGATCGAGAATTACATGCTAAATTTCAGCTTGCTTTGTTGCGGTTGCGCGTAGTCAGTCACTCAGTTAATAATGGAAGAGTCTTGTAATAAGCTTTAAATTGGCTCTTACAGTCCACTGCACTTATTACAAGTTCAATTTCCAATCTGATGAATAATGTAATACAAATAAAGTAAATACTATTTTGATAGTATTTACTTTATTTGTATTACAGTGAGGCCAGTCGTGGCGCAGCGGCACGAGGTGTGGCTGTAAAACTGGTTGTGGGTTCGATCCCCACTCGAGGAGATGAAATATTTACTTAAATTTATATTTCCATTTCTTCGCTCTGGTGTCGAGGTTAAGCGCGGCGTTGAGTTCTGCCACTCAAGACGCAATGCCTCCAGAATTCGGCAGAAAGTGGGGAACGGAGTGTATTAACTCTAGGTTCCCTCTGCCTATCCTGCTGTGTGCGGGATACAGCGTGAAGCTGATTTGATAGTAAAAATAAATTAATTGAAACTCACCCATGTTTAAGTGGTAATTGTTGCAACAGAAAGAAAAAAACATAAGAATTAATGGCTATAATATGTAATATTTGATCATTTGATATTAGAATAAGTTATTTAATTAAATTTCGTTTTTGCAAATAGCTCATTTCTCGCACTATTGGCATGTCAGCAATAAGCAGAACAAGCCAACACGTGAAGACGTCGTAAAATTCAAAGTTACTATTTCGTAACAAGATTATGCAAATCGATTTATATTTGGAGAAAGCAAATCGCGACCTCTCGAAGTGATAACTTTTAATTACTACAAGCATCTACACAGTTTCATTTATTTTAACCTTCTTTACATATTAAGTGTTGAATTATAAAAAAAATACATCGTGAAAATTAATAGTTAACTCATTATGGTGCTAAATTAGAACAATATTTATATTTATAACAACTTAACAAAAATCTCTATTTTTGATGAGATTTGAAGAGATTAAAATCTCTATTTTTGTTAAGTTTAGTTTTTTTTATTTCACGCTGTAGAACCTAGTGTTAAGACTCTCCGTTCCTCACTTGCCACCCAATTTTCGGGGCATTGTGTATTGAGTAGCAGTTAACACCGGTCTTTCCCTTCGTAGCAGAGCGATGAAATGAAAATACTTCACTCCCCCCAAGCGGGAATCGCACCCAAAGCCGTTGTGTTTGCAATAAGATACTATTCCGCAGAGCCACGATGGCCTCAAAGGAAATGTTAAGGTTAAAATCTATATTAATGTGATGAGAAAAAAAAATAAAAATATTTGTTATTTATCATTGGTCAATAGAACTTTGGTTAGAATCGTATTGTTTGTAGTTTTATTTCAACTAATTACATGACACGGTTGATTTCTTGCGGTCTCAATGGTCCGTCGACTTAGTACAGACGGTTATGTTACGAAATTATAACACTTAATGAAAAATAAAATGTATTCTTTATAGAGGCCAGTTGTGGCCCAGGAGCACTAGCGTGCGGCTGTAAAAAAAATCGGCTACTCAACAGGCAAGGCCTCCAGAATTTGGCAAAGGGTGGGGAACAGACGTCCTGTCTGGGAAATGGGAAAGGGAACGAAGTGTATTAACAATAGACTCCCATGTTCCCTCTATGTACCCTGCTATATGCAGGATACACATTGAACGCTAAGCCAGGCATTGAATTTTGCCACTCAACACGCCATTTCTTGCTATAATAGTAAATAGTTCGTACAATTTGTAACGTGAAGCCGTGGCATTTTTTTATTTGTAATACCAAAAATATTTACATAATACCTGCTTGTGTACTTTACTCAATGTATGTTTTTCTTAATATTAAAAATACTACGCACGCGTCGGTGGCGAAAGTGATTACCAAACGACCACATACCGGATTTGTGGATGATAAAAACGGAATATGTAATTGAGATGGTTTTACTTTGTGGTATTGAGTATTTTTTAGCTTCACACTGTGCCCGAGTGTAAAGGGAACCTATTGATAAGAAATTTTATTTTACATTTTCCATACAATTTTCAAGACTTAGCTTTATGTTTTTACCAGAGCGAACAAAGGTAAACAATGCATTCCCCTAGTGGCTGGCGAGTTCGATTCCCACAGTCGTCGCAATTGTGGAGTTGGACCCAAAGTTCAATTATCTTAATTTTCTCGCTCTTCATGGCAATGCGCAGCGTTGAGTTCCGCTGCTCAACACACAATGTCTCGAAAATTAGGCGGAACATGGAAAAGGGACTGTTTTAAGACAAGGTTTCTTGCCCACCCTGTTATATAAGGTATTGTATAGTGTACGTGTATGTAGATTGTACATAAACCTTTATGTACAAATTACGTAAAAAGTCCTACACGAGAGGGCTCTTATGTAAGAAAAAAATTGCGCGTGTGCAAATCAGTTTAGAACACATTTCACTTGACGGTACTCCGCTAAATATCGTTCCGCCTTTTAACTATGTATGTCGATACTCGATCTTAGAACTGGAGGTACTGCTACCCAAGTAACTTTAAATGCATAGTAAAATTAATATACGTTTTGTTCAATAATCGAAAAAAGTGAAGAAATAAGTACCTTTATACAACAAAAACGCGGACATTTTGTGAGTTATTGCGTATTAAGTGGCGGTGTTCAACGCCGCGCTTTGCCTATCAGAGCACGCAACTACTAGAAAATTAGGCGGTGCAAGGGTAACACAGTATCTTAATACTGGGTTCCCTCGATCTACCCAAGATATGCGAGATACAGCGTGAAGCTATATTAAAACTTTGACATTATTATTTATCTACAAGTATAAATAGTCTTCAGTAACTAATTAAAAAGTAAGCAAATCTAGGAATGGTGGGTAAAACTCGCATATTTCTTTCTTAAGTAATAAAAAACATAACATTAATACTGGGCTCCCTCGGTTTAGCCGAGATACGCGAGATACAGCGGGAAGCTATATTAAAACTTTGACATTATTATATATCTTCAAGTATAAACAGTCTTCAGTAACTAATTAAAAAGTAAGCAAATCTAGGAATGGTGGGTAAAACTCGCATATTTCTTTCTTAAGTAATAAAAAACATAACATTAATACTGGGCTCCCTCGGTTTAGCCGAGATACGCGAGATACAGCGGGAAGCTATATTAAAACTTTGACATTATTATTTATCTTCAAGTATAAACAGTCTTCAGTAACTAATTAAAAAGTAAACAAATCTAGGAATGGTGGGTAAAACTCGCATATTTCTTTCTTAAGTAACAAATAACATAACACCGCCCAACATTCAGTCTATGCAATAACAAAATGAGGTTAGAACATAACCAGGTTATAACGTTATATCATTGTTATGAATTCTCCACTCGATTTTGTAACATATTTCTTAAAAGATAAAGTATATTTTTATTTGGGTGTTATTATTTTTTTTTTAATTAATGAGTCTTGGCAGACGGTCTAGATTACTATTTAGTATTAATTTATTCAGTGCACTCGGAAGTAAAGCTCATAAATAGTTATACAGAGAACGTACATTTTTGAATTTTTAAATAAATGCTAACTGTTCTTTCATTTTGAATTGGACTTGCTGTTTTTTTTAATAATTTTGAACGACGTGTGAAATAATAATACCGTTAACCATTTAGCTATTGTTATAATTGTGTATTATTACTTTGACATTATCTTTATTTCGAATAGAACAGTTAAAAACAAAATAAAATTATGATTTCATTATGAGTACATATTATGCTCCCTGTTGGATCAAAAACAATATAAAGAATAAATATATTTAGAATATTATATTATATTTTATATTCATTTTACCTTTTCACAAATCTATTAAGAATGGTTCTGTAATAATCACTAGTATTGAACATTATCAGCTTCACGCTGTATCCCGCACACAGCAGGGTAGGCAGAGGGAACCAAGTGTTAAGACACTCTGTTCCCCACTTTCTGCCGAATATTGGAGGCATTGCGTGTTGAGTGGCAGAACTCAACGCCGCGCTTAACCTCGACACCAGAGCGAAGAAATGGAAATATAAATTTAAGTAAATATTTCATCTCCTCGAGTGGGGATCGAACCCACAACCAGTCGGTTTTACAGTCACACCTCGTGCCACTGCGCTACGACTGGCCTCATTGAACATTACTTGTGGGTAATTATATTTTTTGAAACGTTTAAAGTAAATATATTAAACATTCAAGTGTGTTGCAATACAAAAATGTTGCCATGTTTAAATATCTCCAAATATATGGAACTTAAAGCAAAAAGTTGTTTCAATTAATGCGGAACAATTTCATCCTTGCCTTATTCGTGTTAATTAAGTGAAGAAATACCAAAGTACAGAATCTTACTATTAAAAATAGGTTAAGTCATTAACATGTTTACTTAAAAAGAAACCTCTAGCAAATAGATACGAGTGTATTGAGCAAATCGCTCTAGATTGAGAATTGGCGCGCCAATCTGACATTTATTTGTCATTCTGTTTGACAATAGTGACATTTTATTTCCGAAACGGCGTGACTAAAAAGATAGATCTATATAGATAATAAATAATATAATTTTGGTGCATTATCATAATTATAATATTGTTAGCGAAAACGTGTCAAAAAGGGCAGATACAGGTAAAAAAATGAAAAATATTTATATGTAGTTTAAGCAAATATTTTTTTTTTATATATTAAAAACAAAATATGCAAAACGCGTAGTCCATCACCAATATAAAAAAATCTAAATATCAATATTATCATATTAATTCTTTCTTAAGTATAATGTATCTGTCTGTAAGTATATCGTCATTTTGTAGTTATGTAAAATCAACGTTCAACATTCAAACGAAAGCTTGTTTCGACCGCACCATTCCGTATCATCATCATTCCGTCATCATACTGAATAAGACTTTCTACATATTCTCAATGAAAACTATATTAGAAATAAATTAAGTATTTTGTATATTTATTGCCGACCGGGTTTATATAGATAATAAATTATCGCCATAAAATATGAAAAAAAAACAAAGAGAAAGATTTATCATTGGTAAAAAAATACTAAATGTAAAAAAAAGTCAATTGAGTCGATATTTATGTATATGTTTTTCTAATTTCTTATTGTTATTTGTTGCAGGTACGTCAAACGTCGTACGTCTTCCGTAAAGTTTGTCCGAAGACTGATAGAAAATCGTAAATAAAACATCTTTTCATATTATAAACAAAAGTTAAATTCTTTTTATTACACATGCTAGTTTGTACATTACTTGTACATACAACGTACTACTTATAAAAAAATGTTAAATGCCAAGAGCTTTCTAAGGCACGTTTCATAATTTCGGTAACATGAAGCTTACAATAATTAAAGAAAAACAAAACGACGATTGCGGGTTAGATCCACTCGGGAAAATGAATTATTCGTTACTATTATTATTATTAAACGTTAGCACAATGTAACAAAGCGCGTCGTTAAGTTCCGCCATTCAACTAAGCACATTGCCTCGTAAAATCACTATGCTCCCTCTGCCTACCCTGCTATATGCGCGATACAGCGTGAAGCTGAAAAAAGAGAAGAGACTTTGTCTCCTGTAAAATCAAGACAATTACTTATTCTATTTTATATTGTCATTAAGTTAAAGATCACGTATTTCCTTGCCCAATTTCCATTCAGTATAAGCCTCATTCAAAAAATTGTTTAATTCTAGCGAAATATATAGCGCAGTATTGCAATTATATTTTCCTATTCTTCATTGATCGATATTATGAATATTAATGGTAAACGATTATAGACTTTATCATTTTAGCAAAAGGCTTCAAAATCTTTTTATGAGTTTTTTTCGTAACAAAAATGCGTGCGAATTTGTTAAGAAATCGAATGTTGTAACTATTTGCTTTGTAGTTTGTGTGTAGTAGTGGATTTCTTATTTTTTATTTCTACACATCTGACCATACTGAATAAACGGAATCAAGTGACATGACACTCTGTTCTTTTTTCACATTACAACCACCATAGTATGCTAGGCTGTGATAGTAAAAAGTGTACGATGTTTTTATATCTTGAATTAACATTTCAGTTTCATTAAATATGCCACTTGTTATTTCATGTAATTAATCCCTATTATTTATACCGTTGTGGCGTAGTGGTAGAGAAAAGTTGACGGTTGTGGGTTAAATCCTATCTTCATTTTAAGGCTCCGATGAGAAGAAGTGTAGCGTTGAATCCCGTCACTCAATACATACTTTACGCGGAATGTTAATTAGAATTAATTAACAACGTATCATAAGTATATCAAAAGCGATGTATCATTTTTCACTGGTTCAATAGTTACAAGGGAATAAAAGAACGGACATACATACATATATACACGCTAAAACATAATCCTCCTTTTGGAGTCGCCGCAGTCGAGTAAAAATCTTTTAAATAAGTAAAACTATACTAGACTTGACTTCCCTGACCGGATCATACTGACTAACCTTGACAGAGGAACAACTGATACGTGTACGACGACAATATTACTTATTAAATTCCACAGACGGAATTCGTGACGTCACGACAAGGTTGAACTATGTTTCAATGTGAATTGTGCTTGAGAGCTTTTGCGCTTAAAGATGTTTTGAGTTTAATAATAGAGGCTTATGCATATGGACGTATATATCTGGAGATATTATCTTCAGACTTTAGCTTTGAACAGATATGTTCTTATAAATGTTGTTTTTTTTAACTTTTCGGAGTATTAGCTAATGTAATGTAGATATGTATTAGCTTTAAGTATTGTAAGCGCTGTTTGTTTCCCAATATAAAATAAATTTAATTTTGTAAAATTTCTGGGGAGGATCACCCGCACTATCGGTACATCCATGCTTATGCATGCGATAGCGACGGATTGTAAACGGGCTGGCTGTGGCTACAATTTTAATCTTTTTTTGAAGAATGTATTCAATCAAATCACTACCAAACAACAACTTAATATATGTTATATACAATTAGTAGTCCGAATAATAGATCCGGACAATTGAACCTTCACTAAAGAAGCGACTAAAGAAGAAGACCACTATGCAGATAATATTTCTATTGTATACAGTTTTACATTTTCAAATATAAATTTTAAAAAATATATATATTTAAAATTCAATTATATAAAAAAAATCGATGGTGGGACAAGGTTTCTCCTGCTTGGGCCCCTGTCCTCGTTCTGAAACCCTAGCCACTGGTATATGGCTAGGATTCCAGAGTCAGTGTTCTCCTCAGGTCACTCGCCGTCTTAACCTACACTGCTTTTTGCATCTGGTTGGTGGCTAGAAATCCAGTTTTTTAACACTAAATAATTTACCATGAGTTCACTAAAGTTACTGCCTGACTGAAAAAGAACGGGCGCTAGAAACTCAGGACTACAGGACTTAACATATTTTTTTTATTAGATTTTTTTTCTCAATCAACCACTAAGTAAAAATATAGTATTATGATAATCAAATAAGCGAACGTTATGCTGAAAGTGAGAGTCCACGCAAGGTGCGGGGACCGGTTCATCGAAATCGAATCTGTACGAAAATTCCTAAGCAAACTGACGATGAATATTTAATAGCTAACTAGTTTTTAGTTGTATAATGTGGTTTTCATCTAATCTTGAACATTATATAATTTTGTTATGTTTTCTAATTTTTTTATGACGTCATGGTGTTTTAACATGGTGCGCCGTATTTATTAATTTATTTTCAATATTAATAAGCAAACAGGATTAACATTCATATATTTGATATAAACAAACTTATAAAGTAATTTTTATTATATTTTACTATAAGTCACTGAAAATTGTGCAAACTCCACTAATGTAAAAAGGAAATAATCTTTCTGAATTAAGTTAATCTAAATTTACTTATTATATACCACGTATACCGATATATTAGAAACTTGCCTTCTATAATGAAGATCAAAATGACTGTAATATTTTTCTCAGTCTGTCATCTACTCCTAGAGATACGCCTTCCTCATCGAGCACCAACCAACTGGGCCTGGCGTAACTTGCATACATCCACACGATAATATTTATTAAAATGCTATCTAATACAAACATGATGCGGTTGGGAAACAATTATTGTGAGTCACCCAACATGCAATGTTTAAATAGACTAAACTAGAAAACAGTATAAAAACCACTTATTTTTAGGTCTCACTGCCTGTACCAATTAATACCAGGGTTGAAAGAAATATTAAAGGAACTTCTAGCTTAACGTGATGATTTCGATTTGGGGTCCCTAAATTTGGACGGTGTGCGGGTAACGAAGTATCTTAACACTAGTTTCCCTCTGCCTACCCTGCCAAATACGGAATACAATGTAAAGCAAAAAAAAATCTCCAAAAGTTTTTAATACTCTTCCAAATATACATAGTGAATCAATTATTTTCTTTTAATTAAACATATTGCAAGCTAGGTCACAAATATACAGCCTATATCGATAGCAGCAAAACTTCAGATTCAAGGTTAGGACACGTTCTAGTTAACAATCACTGATATGATATTATAAACAGCGTTCCGCTATAATGGGTAACACGTAATACTCTTGATATGTTACATACCTATAGCTGGCTTGGTGAAAGAAGACTTAGTGACTTATTTGTCCTGATAAATAGGCACGTCGACTTGATCAAATTAGAATAATAATTTATTTTTAAGAATTTAGGAATTTTAATTAGTTACTATTGTATAGTATAGTGTAAAGAAGGTCAATCTATACCTTTCTGTTTTGCTATGCAGGAAAATGGTACAGGTTATTTTTATGGCTTCGCTGTATCTCTCATATATCAGGAAAGGGTAGGATATTCCCTTACCCACGCAGCGTCCAATTTTCGAGGCCCCGAATGGGAACCCTCACGTTTATTGCAAGAAAAGAAAGAAAACTTGCTTTTATTTTTCTTCCATTCTTGTTATGACTTTATTTGTCACAGACAGTGAAACTTAAAAATAAATAATTAGTATTTATACTGTTCTCCAATTAAATTTATTTAAGCCTTACCTTGTGAGTGACTGAACTGGTAATAATTGTTTTCGAAATATATCGTATTATACTTGTACTAGCGGCCCGCCCACGGCTTCGCCCGCTTAAAATACATGATTATTGATTTAAGCAGAATTGATTGACAACTATAATAAAATAAAATAAATAAATAAATCAGCTTCACGCTGTATCCCGCACACAGCAGGGTAGGCAGAGGGAACCTAGTGTTAAGACACTCCGTTCCCCACTTTCTGCCGAATTCTGGAGGCATTGCGTATTGAGTGGCAGAACTCAACGCCGCGCTTAACCTCGCCACCAGAACGAAGAAATGGAAATATAAATTTAAGTTAATATTTCATCTCCTCGAGTGGGGATCGACCCCACAACCAGCTGGTTTTACAGTCACACTTCTTGCCGCTGCGCCACGACTGGCCTTGTTTACTTTATTGTATAAAATATTGTATAATAGTGCTTCAAAAATATATATTTTTATCAACAGTCATATAATCAAGACGTTTCGAATGTCATTCTTTAGCCAGGGTCATACCAGCGCGATTTCTATATAACATTCGCTGGCAAGCTAATGCCTTGAGTTCATTCAAATGACGATAACTTTTTTTTTAATGAACCGATTTTGATGAACCAAACTTTAGAACCTAAATTGAGTTAAAACAAAGCAATTGGTGAAATTTTCAAGTAAATCGGTTCAGTAGTTTCAGAGAAAAATGCGGACAACAATATGTCGACAGACAGACAGACAGACAGACAGACAGACAGACAGACAGACAGACAGACAAGAAATTCAAAAAAAATCTTTTTGCTTTCTATTAGTCTTTTTAAGTATCCCTCTATCCATTTCAGTCAAAATTACTAAATGTACAGACAAAATATTTTTACTGTCTTATTATATATAGAGATAAGATAGTATTTTAATAAATACTATATCGTAATTTTGACCTTAAATACAAATGGAAAATTTCTGATATATCTGTATATATATGTTGCAAGTGATGAAGAAATTTTGATTGACTTTACTTAATTCCGAAAGGTTATTAAGTTGTTACTGGAGTTATTTTTTAGTGGAATGGAGTTTACACAATTCTTGCTGATTTTTAGCAATTAAGTTGTTTGATAAAATTGACGTAAGTTTAATTTTTACGTTAACACTGCTATAGTTTTAATATAAAATTATAAGGCTTACAACCATATATGTTTAATATAGAATCTATCAGTGGAGTGTCTTAATACTAGGCATATACCAGAATAGGTAGAGGGAACCGAGCGTAGCGGGATACAGCGTGAAGCTAACAAAAAAATATATTTTTTTTATAATTCTGCACATGCTACTTGCTTATATGCTTCACATAATGTTCGCGTCTTAAGAATTTCTCAGCGTTTGAACAACGTAAGTAGAGCGCGATGTTGAAAGATTATTTGCACATCCGCAGCACTGTACCGGTCACTGAACCTGAGTTAAACGTTAGTTAATTTAAATCTACAGTTTATTATGTAAAACTAATAAGCGTAGTTTAAACGGAACTTTAAGTAAACGTAAGGTAATTTAAATCTGCGATTTATGTACATACATGTTGTCAATATACTCAATTTATTAAAATTTAAAGACATTGCGTATCAAGTGGCGGATCTCAGCTCCGCATTTTGCTTCGTTGCCAGAGCGAGAGAATGAAAATATTAAATATTTCATTCACATGATTAGGAATCGAACCTAAAACCGTCGTGTTTACAGTGAAACGCCTTAGTAATCATATAATTTAAATATAGGTAAATAATAGAATAAACAGATGGAATGGGCGGCCATAGCATTCCCCCGGTGAAAATCGAATCGACAAACAAAACCTCTACAGTCGGACACTAAAATACTTAAAAAAAGCTTCCCTATATATTATAATTACTTTGTGTGAATAACATATTAAAATATTATATGCTTTATTACCTTTACCTTTTACGGGCGATTGAAGAAGCGGTCGCCCTCGCTCGAACGGAAACAACTGTAATAAATATTGTAAATTTAATAATGTATCATTAAAGTTATTATTTATAGATATATATTTTTTTAATCCGAAGTTAATGTTCAGAGTCCGTCATGAAGTTACTTTAAAAAACCAAACTACAATATTTATATTGAAATTTGCTCGATTGAAGCCTAAACTAATAGCTCAAATTAAAAATATCTTTTTATACTGAATATTTCAGTTATAAATAGGCTAAGTGCTATATAAAAAAGGAGCCAGTCGTGGCGCAGGGGCACAAAGTGTGACTGTAAATCAACTGGTTGTGGGTTCGATCTCCACTCGAGGAAATGAAATATTTACTTAAATTTATATTTCCATTTCTTAACTCGATTGTCGGTGTCGAAGCAAAGCGCGGCGTTGAGTTCTGCCACTCAACATGCAATGCCTCCAGAATTAGGCAGAAAGTGGGGAACGGAGTGTCTTAACACTAGGTTCCCTCTGCCTACCCTGCTGTGTGCGGGATACAGCGTGAAGTTGATTTATTTTTAATAAAAAAGAAGTATTAATAGAAAACGTTGCGCAAACGAGAGAGCTCGCTTCCTAGAATACGATGTACGACTCCTAGTTATTACTATTTTGTCAAGCAGGCAATATGTAAATAGGCAACAAATATATATGTAATGTTATATTACATTATACAATACAGTAAAGTATTATATACAACAACAAATTAGATGTGTGTTGTTGTCGTTGTTGTATATTATAATATTTTGTGAATTATACTCTACTTGCATTAGAATATTTAATCTTAATTAAAATTTTATTTAGCTTTACGGTCTATTACTTATATAGCAGGGGATAGAGAGTGATAAGATAAACGGAACCGAATAAAAAATATTAATATATTAGATATTTGAGAGAGATATTTAGCTTTACGCCATATCTGGCACGTAGCAGGGAAGGCAGAGGAAATCTAGTGTTCGTTCCTTCTCCATTTTCCACTGAAATATTGCGTGTTGAATATTCAAAGTAAGCTAAAGCAAATCAAATTTCAATCGCAACAACAATGATGTAAATTATGAGAACTACATATATATGTAGAAATTCATACATTTTACCGTTACTTTCTCTCAAATTACCGTGTAAGTAACAAAATTGACAGTACTGTGAAGGAAGGAAGTAATTAGTCGTGTATGAAACTATGAAATATACGGAAGATGAAATTACGATAGTATTGCTCAGTGAGTGACGTGTCCGATGTAGCTATGTGAGTAAATTTTATAATTATAAGTTAGCTTTCATTTTAATGAAATGATGTTTTTTGCGGCGTTGTGTTCCGCCACTCAACAATACTCAACTTGAAAATAGGCTGGAAAGTGGAGAACGGGGTTCCTTGACAGACTGGACTGTTGAGTAGTTTCCCTCTGCCTACTCTACCCCTATGCGGGGTATAATTTTCGAAACAATGCGTGTTCATCCTCTGAACAAGCATTGCTTCATACCTGAATTATGTCTTATCTTCAATTAATTATTCGTATTATATGTACAATAATAACATTATACCCACGAATGGGAATTGAACCCAATCAGTCGCGTTATACAGTCAGAGTCTACCGAGACCACCCACTGATCAACAAAAATAAGATCATTATGTCAATAAAATAATAAAACTATTGATGTAATGACAAATATAAACGGAAAAAAATGACGTATATATTTCAAATAAATCCGTTCGTGCGTAAGATACTCGTAGAAAGCGACTACTTTCATTGTAAGAATGTTACAAACACCATATCCAGGATCGACCCGCTAACCGGCGTTACGTAACAACTGGTCGCTTACAGCGATTTGCTAAGGTGGATTCCGCTTACCTTATTAGCTTGATGATAGATTCTTGTTTACTTTTAACTTCCTTGGTTCACCAAACTTGAGAGTGGTTTGGACGTTGCTGTAGTAGCTAGTTGTGTTCCAAGTTGAGAAAGTTTAAAAGTCCAAGTTTTCCAAGAAAGTTAAATTTATGCCCCTTTAAAGTCTTTCAATTTGAAAAATATCAAAAATCTTTGTCTTTTTATTTTATTACAATGAAAAGATACAAGCGATCGTTGCCCGAACTACGAATCGAACCCACTGCCATTTTATAACCATCAAAATCTTAATTTCAAAATTCTACCAATATATTAAAAAGAAATCCAATCCGTAGTTGAAGTAAGACGCTATCGTCAGATAGGTAGAAATACCGGCAGTTGCTATAACTGGTTGAGAAATGCGTGTAGTAATATAGCATAGATGGGGTAATGTTACTATGATCGAATATTGAACACTTGTATAGTGTTCTTAGTATAGACGTATAGTAGATATGTATAGTGATTTGATTTAGTTATATATCTTCATTTTAAGGCCGTCATGACGGTCGTGGATTTGATTCCCTCTTATGGAATAAAGTATTTTCAATGTTTTGCTCTAGTAAGAAGACAAAACGAAGCGTTGAGTACTCGTAGTATCAGTAAAATTATGAAGAAAATGGGGAGCGGTGTGTTATAACACTAGGCTCTCACTGCCTACCCTAAAAATAAAAAAAAATATTATCAGTTTGACATAGATATCTATGACATGTTCGCATAATATCTATTTCTAAAGTCGGTCTTTCTCTCAAAAATTCTTCTCTTCAATAAAAGAAGTGTATCTTATGTTTAATATGAACATAGATTTCGATTTACCACTTCAATGCTAGTTATATGAGCCATGAAGTCCGGATGCATTTTGCGTGACTTTACTCTTTATTTTATAGCTTTAAAGAATTTAAAATATATAAAAATGCCACTGTCTCAGTAATATTGAAGTGTGATGCTCAAGTTATTCGCCGAATTTCAATAATCTTATATAGTTAACAAATATAATAGTAATAAAAATATTATATGTTTGTATTCATTTATAACACGCTGTATCTTGTAACCCGCACAGAGCAAAATAGGCAGAGAGAACTTAGGAACCTAGTGTGGACATTCCATTTTCCATTAAGACACATCCATTTTCCACTTACCGCCGAGTTCTTGAAGCATTACGTGTCAGGTTCCCCATTTCCCGTCAAATAGATCACATTTAGGTATATGCATGTCGTGCTTTGACTCCGTTCTCAATAACATAAAAGGACCACCAACAGTTACCGTATACCGTACATTTGGTCAAGTAACAGTACGTACGGTCATTGAATATTTATGTTCTATTATAATTAATGTAGAACGGTCGAGACTAATTTGCCTTTAAGGCATTTCCGACATAGTTCTTAGTGACTATGGAATGCAGGCTTTTGTTGTGTGATTCATTTTTCATTTAGGGTAAAAAGGAGAATAGGATGAGGGTACAGCGTCTGACTGTACTGTCACTGTTTGGTTGTGGCTTCGATTTCCACTTGAGGAAATTAATTATTTTTATCTTTATTTTATCGATCTGGTAAATAGACAAAGCGCGACGTTAAATCATGCTACTGATGGGACTGGGACAGTGTCTTAACAATAAGTTATCTCTGTCTACCCTGTTATATATGCGAGACTACTTAAAGCTAAAAAAAATATGTATTACATACACTCCAGTACCACCTTAGATGTCCTAGTAGAATACTTATTTTTCTTAGATAATAGCCTACATAATATATATATATAAAATAAAGCTGCGATAGTAATGATACAATTAAAACAACATAACTGTAAAATGCTTTACATAATAATTCTATGACTCAACCGTTGGAAATAAGCTTCAGTCATTGAAACGGAATGCAGGTAGTTGCTATAGCTATGGGTTTTTGCATTTTTTTAGTCTTTATTAAAATTTAAAAAGCTTAAAATATATATTTGTCTATGTATACATTCGTATGTAATTCGGAAACAGTCCGAAATGATATGATCCATTTACTAGTCGTAAACTTTAAGATGTAAATTGTAAACCCGTCCTTTCTCGTTTTCGTAAGAATTTCTAGAAATCCTCTCTTGGTTCTCTTCCCTGAACTGTCTTATTTATTTACACGCTAAATTATTAAACAAAGAAGACAAAGTGCGGTTTAATTCCGCCACTCGATAAGCATTGTCTCAAACGTTGAGGCCGGTGCGGAAAGCGGGAAGCTCCTTTTTTAATAATCGTAATTTAATAACAAAGAAAACTTCTTGCTATCTATTAAAAAACCTCTTAGTCTTCTATCTGTCTCTCAGTCTTGTCACAGTAATAGGAAAATAAGGGTAATGAAAAAAAATTTTTTTTCATAATCGGGGTATGACAACGCAATATTTTTACGTAAGTTAGCTACGAAAACGTCCGTGACGGACTCCCCATAACTACTGTAACATAGTAGTTATATGTACAGTATTATGTACATATAACTTGGAGGCATAAATCTAAGATCTGATATATTATATATTATTTATGGTAACGTAAATGCTTTACTTGTTCCTTTGGATCTTTGCGGTTCATAATATATCTCTCAATACGAAATTTCAAAATGCTTGAGAAGAATTGCTTGCGCTACTTGTGTGTTAAGGATTCTCTTTTTGTACCAACATTGTCTTAAAGCTAACAAAATAGAATGATTATTAAAGTTAACCAAAAGATAAAAATAGATAAAAATATTATATTTTTACAAAACACTCTAATCTTTGCTTATTTCGATGTGCCGTGTAAAGACAAAAACGTTATCTATAGAACCGACCTCTAGGTAATTATAAATAGAGCGGCCTGGTTTAGTTCATACAAAGAGTTGCATTTACAGTTGCATTCGAAACGCATCGTCCTCAAAACTAAAGAAAGTGGACTCCACTAGGGACTTAACGTGACATTAAGTATCTATCGCATATTTTTCTCTAATTAAATAAATGTTTCATATATTATAATTTATAATCTATTTGTTTATTTTTTTAGGCCACTGTGGCGCAGTAGCAAAGACTCTGGGTGTACGCGACGCTTGTGGGTTTGATGTAGTTTGTTCGTTCATTGCTTACATGTTGTCGACGACAATTTTGATAAAAATATAAATTTATTTCAAATATTTATAAATTTCCTTTTTACACTAGGTAACTGGCATTTCCAAATTTTAATTCAAATTATATCACTATTTTGAAATCAATCCATGTTAGTCAAACGTGTCTAGTTAATTTTATAAACAACTTTCTTAAGTAATTTTCTTGTTTGCCTATATATTTTTTTAATTAAACGACTGCATAATTATGTTAATGTATTATAAATTTAAAATGTAGTTGTGTGGTAGGGCAGTTGGTACATTTGTGTCTAAATACAAAGGTCCTGGCTTCAAATTGTGTTAGAGGACTTATTTTATATATAGACCTCAACTAAAGAGTAAAAATGAAAATATTTCATTCCCCAGAGGCCAGTCGTAGCGCAGCGGCACGAGGTGTGACTGTAAAACCGACTGGTTGTGGGTTCGATCCCCACTCAAAGAAATAAAATATTTACTTAAATTTATATTTCCATTTCTTCGCTCTGGTGTCGAGGTTAAGCGCGGCGTTGAGTTCTGCTACTCAACACGCAATGCCTCCAGAATTCGGCAGAAAGTGGGGAACGGAGTGTCTTAATACTAGGTTCCCTCTGCCTACCCTGTTGTGAGCGGGATACAGCGTGAAGATGATTTGATTTGATTTTTATTTAATTTTAAGGCATTCTAATACATCTTTCATTTAAACACTTAAATAAATCGTAGTAGCCAGTAGAAGTCTATTGTAGATCGAAAATTTATATTAAACAAAAATTGTCACAGTTTTAAGTTTAATAAAAAAAACGGCTTTTTCAATACGTTTATAAATAAGGATTTCAAACATAAAACCTTTTTTCAATAGCACAGAAAGCCTAGTTAAAGATACTACGTTCCCCGCTTTTTGTAGACAATGTCTGTTAAGTAGCGGAATTCAACGCCGTTTCACTAGAGCGTGCAAATAAAAATAAAATAATTACTCCCCTGAGTTGAATTCGTACCCATAATTATTGCATTTACATTCAAAACTTGTCGAAGAATAGATAAGGAAAAAAAAATACATTTATTGCATGGGACTCCCATAAATATTTATTTTATTTAATTTTTTTACTATTTATTGTTATAGCGGCAACAAAAATACATAATCTGTGAAAATTTCAACTGTCTAGCTCCCACGGTTCATGAGACAGACGGATGGACAGCGGAGTGCTAGTAATAGGGTCCCGTCTTACCCTTTGGGTACGGAACCCTAAAAATCATATTATAACTTATTATCATCACTTACTTATTTATTATATACTAGACGGCGCGCGCGGCTTCGCCCGCTTATTAGGAGTGAATTCTAAAAAAACCACGAAACACGTGTTCAATAAAATATTTTAACAGTCTGAATTTAAATTTCTATAAAAATCGGTGGCAATTTAAAGATTTTTCCGTATAAACTTTCAACCCCTTATTTGAACCCTTAGGGGGTGAATTCTTAAAAACCATGAAACACGTGTTCAATGAAATATTTTTAAAAGTCTGAATTTCAAATTTTATAAAAATCGGTACAGATAAAATTTTTTTTCCATACAAACTTTCAACCCCTATTTCGTCCCTTTAGGTTTAAAATTTTTCAAATTCCCTTCTTAGTGGATGTCCAGAATATGAATATAAACATCTGCCCAAATTTCACGTTTCTACCAGCAGCGGTTACGGCTCTGCGTGCGTCTTACCTCAGTCAGTCAGCACAAGTCCTTTTATATATATAGATTTGTTTATGGTGCTAACGATTTAAAAAATCATTATATTCTAGGTCAATTGAGAAGTGTGCGCTTGTTTATAGCAGTTGGCCTTTTATTTGTGCTTTGTTCCGGTTACGTTACGTCTTAAATGCCATTTAAATTTTAATACGTAATCTCAACTAAAAATTATATTGAGTCATTTTATTATGACGAATCAATTAGATATTCCATAAATTTGTAATATTTTTTATGTTATAAAATATATATATATATCGAGGAGTTATATTTATTATTTAGCTCGTCGATAGAGGTACTCCGTAAGAGAGGGAGAGGGAGACCTTGTGGATCGGAAGTGGATCTTAAAAAATACAATAGCAATGATACTCTAGGAAAATTACGTAAAAAGTATGAAGACCCTCCCGGAGGGCATGTATAAATGACATTGGACGAGGTGAAAGATCGTTTGGTGTTCCGATCTCTCCTCCATCTAATCGAGTAATTTTTAAATTTCAATCAGTTCGTATTTTATTAGTTATTTTCGCGATATTCTAATTAATATAAACGGAGATATTATTTTATTAAATTTTAAATATTTTTGTTACAGGAACACACAACATGGCTGTCGATATTAATAGCCATTGTCACATTGGCAACACCAGGTAAGAAAAAAAATTGTGTTTAAATGATCTGTACAAAGAATAGGCTATTGTGGTTTTAAAATGTTCTTTTAAATATTGTTACTGTTAGTATGAATGAAATAATAACTATGTATTGTATATATATTTTTCATGTAAATTTTATAAATTTTCCTTCATCATCTTAGCAATGCGCTTACGCTTCACGCTTTATTCCTAGCGTCTTACATACTTCTCTTTACATACCTCTTTCGCCTCGTCCACTGTTATCAACTTCTTCATACATGCCCTTCGTGGGGGTCCTCATGCTTTTTACGTGACCTTCCTCCAGTATTTTTGATACTGTGTTATCGAAGGTCAACCAAGGTCTCCCTCTACCTCTCTTACCATTCACTTTTTCATCATAAAAGATTCATTCGTTCGACGTGCCCAAACCAGCTGAGCGCGTTCTTCATTTTTTTTTAATTTAATTTATTAAAACTTATATTTATGTTATTTTGGAATTTTATTTATAAAACATATTTTAGTTAATACAAAAAGACTGTTATAACTAATTAAAAAAAAATTTTTGCATTTATTAATACAATACTGTCTTTAGGTATTAAGCAATATCCTTAAATAGTAGGTACTACTCAGTTTTCTGTAGAAGTCATAATTATTTTAACATTATACATATATTGATATTTTTTGTATATAATAATAAATTTATTACTAGTATTATTTTATTATTCCCATAATGTATTTGAATATTGATGTATGAATCAATAAAACAATCGCAGATAAAAAAGTCACTCAATGATTTCCAGCCAATTATACTGTCATAATTTTAACAGTGTGAAAAATGTCAGTATATTTATTTAAATAATTGTGTACTTTAATCACGCCATAGTATGTATTATTCTTATTATAACTAGAAGCCGTAGTGGCGTGGTGTCCGACTATAAACGCGACGGCTGTGAATTCGATTCCCACTCGTGTAAATAAGTTGTTTTCATTTCCTCGCTGTGGTAACAGAACAAAACTTCTCGAAAATTGGATGGAAAGTGGGAAACGAAGTGTCTTAACACTCTCAGCTTTAAAAAATCAATAATCTAAATTAACGAAATCCTAGTTATCATTTAAAAAAAAATCAGTTTCCCGCTGTATACCGCACACAGCAGGGTAGGCATAGGGAACCTAGTGTTAAGACACACCGTTCCCCACTTTCCGCCGAGTTCTGGAGGCATTGCGTGTTAAGTGGCGGAACTCAACGCCGCAAGTTAGTTATCATTTTTTTTCAGTTATCATTTTTTTTCATAAAACAATAACAATAAATTGGTGTATATGTACATATAGACAAATAGATATTATTGAATGTAGAATTCTTAAAATTGGTAAAAAAACATTGTTTCAAGCTGAGACTATAGTCCACCATTGTTCAGAATACAAAGGAACAAAACGTAATCGTGAATCACCCTATATGGAATCCAAGTATGTACGTATACGTATATGCATATGTGAAGTAAACTGCATATACGAGGGCATTGCCTTTGAATTGTTTATTTTAAAATACATAATATGCTTCTATTGTAGATAACATAAATATAAACTTAGTTTTATCTCTTTTATGAAGGTTAGTTAAAATTGCATTTATTGCCGTCTGACAGTAAATGTAGTTGTGGGTTTTAGACTCTTTTGCAGAATGAATTATTTTTTTTAGGTTGATAAAGTGCGGCGTTAAGCTACACTACACATGTTTCGGTATTTGGTATAGTTTCATCATGTATTTATTTCTCATGTAGCAGAGTAGGCAGAGGAAGTACAGTGTTAAAACATTCCGTTCACTGTTCCACATGCACGGCGGAACTCAAGCATGTGCTTTGTCATGTGTTACCAGAGGGAAGAAATGAAACTAATAAATTTCTCCGAGTAGAAATCGAAACCACAACCGTCGCGTTTACCGACAGACACTGTGCCACTACCGCCTCAAGTCAATTTTTTTGGCTTTACGCTGTATCCCGCACATAGTAGGGCAGGCAAAGGGTCCCTGGGAGCATAGTGTTAAAATACTCCGTTAATATTCCGACACTTCCACTAATCACTTTCCGCCGATTTCTGGATGCATTGCGCGTTGAGAGAGAGATACTCGCTTTGCCTTGTTACCAGAACGATTAAATAAAAATATTAAATATTTAATTTTCTTCATTTAGAATCAAACCTACAACCTGCGTGCAAGCCTAGTTAACTAAGTATTTAGAACGTGTAGAACACTAGTTCTACTCACTCGTATAAGGCTGTTACTAGTGGTAGTGGGTGGTACAATGGCTCATTGTGTCTAACAGAAAAACCTTACTTTTTACTAGAATTAGCCAAGAAAATGAAAGTTTATTGTGCTTGCACTTTAAAAGTACTTCCTACTTTTGTATACATTGATGACTATGTCCGTATATAAAACAAAAGAAAGAGAAAAAATGCGTTGCAGATTCGAATCTCATACCTAGGAAATATATTATTTTACATACAAATTATATATGTACATAAATATATTTGGATATTAAGTATGCAAGGTTCGGTGTTGAGTTCCGTTACTTTCTGGGTACGAAAAAATAAAAAATATAAATAAAAAATATTCCACCGAATTAAATCTCGAATGAAATGAATGAATGAATGTTTATTTATAATAAACAAAAATAATCATATAAATTATAATACATTTTTATTTATAATGTAAATATTCTTCATATCTTATTATCTATCTACTTCAGTTATTTTTAAAATAACAAAATAATCATTTAATAGTTAACACCAAAGAAAATTAATCTTCACGCTGTTTTCTATGTAAATTGCTTAGGAAGTATTCAACTATTAAGTTAAAAAGGCATTGAGTAACAGAATTGTATGGTTTTTAACCTTTTTTGTTATTTTTCACCTTTTTTATTTTAATGGTTAAAATGGAGTTATCTATAACGTAAAAAAAAATTTGAGCATAAAAAAATTTCGCCTATGTTTATTTCTTTCATATGAAACAGATCAAACGGCGGGACCATTGTTGACCATTGTTGGTGTATTGGCTAAAACAAACAAAAAATATTGGATTAGTGTCATAGACTAAACAAATTTTCAAAAGGGGGCGGACGAAGGAGAAAAATGTAGATTGTTTTCTTTTTTTCATATATTAGTTAGCCTAATTATTGATTGTTATTCAAGATTGAGGCTATGGGGCTGCCTTAATAACTTTTTCTTGACTTTAATATAATTTACATCCTTTCAGTACTATCAAGTTCACCGCGCGTGGTCTGCTACTACACGAACTGGTCGGTGTACAGGCCGGGCACGGCGAAGTTCAACCCTCAGAACATCAATCCTTACCTCTGCACTCACCTCGTGTACGCCTTTGGAGGGTTCACAAAGGACAACACATTGAAACCGTTTGACAAATATCAGGATATTGAAAAAGGTATGGAAATTATTATACTTAATATAAATTAAATCAAAATTAAATCAGCTTCACACTGTGTCCCGCACACAGCAAGTGTAGGCAGAGGGAACTTAGTGTTAAGACACTCCGTTCCCCACTTTCTGCTGAATTCTGGAGGCATTGCGTGTTGAGGGGCAGAACTCAACGCCGCGCTTAACCTCGACACCAGAGCGAAGAAATGGAAATATAAATTTAAGTAAATATTTCATGTCCTCGAGTGGGGATCGTACACACAACCAGTCGATTTTGCAGTCACACCTCGTGCCGCTGCGCCACGACTGGCCTCATACTATATATACTAAATATAATAACTAAATTAAAAAAGGCTATGGTACTGTGATATTTACAACACGATGTATCTGTCTTTAGATTGTTCTTAATACGCTTTTATTACGATCGAGGTCAAAGTAAAAGTCAAGTTAGGTGATAATACAATGATGATGGAAACAGGACCTAAATAGTAGAAAACTTGAGAGGTTAATAGTAAAACATTTGAAAAATTTACTCTTATAATCCACTTAACAGCTTCGCTTATTTTTTTTACTTAAGAAATTGTCATTTAAAAATAGTATTAATGAAAATTAATACATATTTAGAAAAAAAAAAGAAACATATTTAAAGCATTTTCGATTGGATATTAGCATAAATTAGAACCAGTCAAATAGAAAAATTAAATTTATCGACCAACGACATATTATAACGATCCAACTTACGACCTATAATTGACTGCCACAGTCACATCACTGAGCTAACAGGATAGTTAAACAGGACAACGTAAACAGAATACCGATGTCCTTGTGCAGATTGCATACAATTCACTTCGTTCAATGAAGATTTGAATGTTGGACCGTTTGATAGTGTCTTACTATGTCAGAGTAAATAACTGATTAGGTGCTGGTTAAATGCAGTTGTTTTGCTGTTTAGTTTATTACTTTTAATACGAGTTAATCTATCTATATCTACATATGTTATGTATAAAAGTCATCCATTACGGTGTAGTAACAAATAACGAACAGAAAAAAACTACTAAAAATTTTGCATGTATAAATAGTAGGTAGGTGAGGGGCTGCAGAGGAGCACTCCCTGACCCTAACCTACTAAGAGAGGATTTCTAGAAATTACTTCGGAAACGGGAAAAATGGGGTTTTTTTATTCTACATCTTAAAGTCCACGCTAAGACAGTTGCCTAGTCACTAATTATTATTACATAAGTTAGTCTAGTATAGACTAGACTACTGTAAAAGTACTTATTATCTAGAAAGATTGTATCACGTCGGTTATATCATACTTAATACTTCCCAAAGAAACTTTCGTTTCACGCGTTATCACTATCAACGTCTGATTGCGGTTACAGTAAATGGAACAATTACTATGTACGCAGAACTATTAGAAAATGAGAAAATCTAAATTAAATATGAAACATATTTTATTAAATAATAATGTATTTGATAGGTTGGGTACCGGAAGTGGCTTACCTTGTTATTTTGATTACTTTGTTTCTATATCTATTACCTGTCCCGATTAAGACCAAGTTTGGCGTTGTGTTCCGCCACGCAATACGCAATATCTCTAAAGAGAACGGAAAACAAAAAACGTGAAGGCGTTATTATAGATATTTAAATAAAAGTTTATATCCCTTCCGATAACTAAATATAAAGACTAAAATTATAAAACATATATGTATACACAGTTTGCATTAAAACAAATTATAATTGGCATTTTAAGAATATTATAAAGGAAACCATTTCCGTTTGTCTTTAAAAAATTAAAAACGTATCCTTCCATTGAATCTTATAATAAAACACGCTTATAGAAATAATGATAACGATAATCGCTCGCATCCGATATCGATATCGTATTAAAAATAAAGTTTTTATAATAATTATCGAATTAAATTAAATCGAAAATAGAATCAAAAATATAATTTTCAATAATTGGTGTATTATGTTAATGTATATTGATTTGAAAATCGATATATTGTTGCAATACATTATAGTAATGTTACTTTTAAGAATTGTATGTTTCATATTTTGATTATTATAAATTAAAAAAAATTGTGAAAGTAAATCGTCTGGTTATAGGTTCGATTCGCACTCGAGGAGATGAAATATTTATTTAAATTTGTATTTCCATTTCTTTGCTCTGGTGTCGAGGCGTTGAGTTCTGCCACTCAACACGCAATGCCTCCAAATTTCGGCAGCAAGTGGGGAACGGAGTGTCTTAACACTAGGTTCCCTCTGTAGGCAGAGGTTCCCTGCTGTGTGATTATAAATTTAGCTGGACTATAAAACGTAAAATTCTTTTTATTTTTCGTTCTCGCAGGGATTTCGAAAAACCCTGTTTTAGAGCTCCCGTATAATCCGACAAAAAATTTTTGAAGCTTGTTAAGACAGGCACCGTACAGTGGTGTGCCTAATATTCAATATGTATACGTACTGCGTCACTTTGTGTCATATAAACAAACTTGCGCGTAAACGGAACTTAGCGTCGAGTTCAAATGTAGTAAATGCAGTATAGGTGATCCGGCTCGCTAGTTAGTAGAGTGCGCAAAAGTTCGTAAGTACCTCCAAAAATTCGTAAAATTCTTGTCGGGAAATACTTGTTTTGTTGTTGTGAGAAACCTATCATCATATATGGCAAACTGCACTGTTGTATATTGTTGGACGTTGTCTGTCGGTCTCATGTACTATTTTAGTCAATTACATATAAAAATTACTGTTTTTTTTATTCTCTAGGTGGTTACGCCAAATTCACTGGACTGAAAACATATAATAAGAACTTGAAGACGTTACTCGCTATCGGTGGCTGGAATGAGGGTTCCTCAAGGTTCTCCCCAATGGTGGCGGCTAAGGACAGGAGGAAAGAATTTGTTAGGAATGCTATTAAGGTAAGATTTTTTTTCACACTTTTTAATTTTTTTTATTTTGCGTCTGACTGTAAACATGACAGGTATAGGTTCAATTCCCGCTTGAAAAATGAATTATTTTCATTAGCTGGCTCTGATAATAAGATAAAGCGCGGCGCTCAGTTCCACCATTCAATATGCAAGGTCCCGAAAAAGGGCGGTACGTGGGTACAGTGTCAAACTAAAAAAAACTGAAACTAGCTATTTTGATTTAATAATTAATAGTGATAAAATTCACTGACACACACACACACACTCGTGCGCATTTGTTATGGGCCTAATTCCTAAATGTTTATTTTGCATTTAGTCATAGTTAATAGCAAATAATGTAAGGGACATAAATTAACAAAAACTTAAAAACGAAGTATCTTAGCAAAATGTTATTTTTGCAATATTCTATATGCGATTCGAATCCACAACCATTGCGTTTATAGTCAGCCGCTCGGACGCTACGCCACCACGGAGTCATGAAAAGATTTTTTTTAGAATTTACAGCCTAAAATATTTTAAAGTTAATGTTTACTTTAGTCTATGTGCAGATTTTGAAAGCTAGATACTGCAAGCTGTTAGCACTTTCTCTTATCATTAGACGTTATTAAAGTGCAGGCGGATGTTTGGCCTCTAGCAATTTACTAGTGAACGTACTGACATTGCTAACATTCCTTCTAATATTATTTGTATAATAATATATAAAAGTTGCTTGAAACCTTTTAATTTTCCCACGTTTATTTATTTCAGTATAAAATGTTTGGACAATGCTCGTATTTAAATATAAGTTTTTATACTTTTAAACATTTAAAACAAGAACAAACAAAAATAATATTCCTCACTTAGGACAGAAAATTTCAAACATTCTTTATTCTCAAATGACAATTCTAAGCAATCATCTATTGGTAGCGGAAAAATAAAGATTTCCCTATAGATACACTAACGTTATAAAATTTGTAGCTAGCGTGTAAGAATGTTGACGTAGCTTGATAAGAATTTATGACTTACTGGTGAGAGCGCTTGGATAGTAAACAAGAGTCGCTGATTCAAATCCCGCAACGTTGAAATTTTTATACGTTTTATCTTTATAAATATACAAAATATGAATATGAAAATATATCAGTCATAACCAGAGCGAAGAAATGAAAATAATAAATAGTTTATTTCCGTTCATTCGAGTGTGTATCTAAATTAAAAATAATAATAGCAAAATCCTTCCACAGTTCCTTAGACAAAACCACTTCGACGGTCTGGACTTGGACTGGGAGTACCCAGCGTTCAGGGACGGTGGCAAACCTAAAGACAGGGAAAACTACGCCAGATTAGTGAAGGAGTTACGAGAGGAGTTCGAAAGAGAATCAGAGAAGACCGGCAAACCACGTCTCTTGCTCACCATGGCTGTGCCAGCTGGAATAGAATATATACAGAAGGGATTCGATGTTAAGACTTTGAATCGGTAAGCTTTATATTTAATTTTCTTATATTTCTAAGTTTTTTTTTTGTTTAATTATTTTTGAGATTTTTTAGTTACGGTTGTTAGTTTAAAAAAGAAAATATAATAATTTTGGTTTCAGTATAGAGAAGTACTATATATAAAATTCACTTCGAGTAAGTTCATGTTTCAATACAATAAAATTTACACTACCGTCGTTTAACATTGATATTATGCTGGAGTTTTATGATTTAGGAAACCCAAGCTGCGTGCAGGCATTATGTGTTGTACAATAAGATACGAAACCGAAAAAAAACATTTGTGGCAATAAATAATTTTTATTTATTATTATTATCAAAATATTAACCTTAATAGAAAAAAATCTAGCCGAAAGCTTATTAATAATTGATATTATTTGAATGTAATTGATTTGGCAATTAAAACATTGCAATATCAATAATTCTAGTACAAAATTTTATTATGAAATGAAGAAAGAAGTAATTTTAAGCAACGTCATTATATTTTTTATTATTGTTGTTAAATTTATATTATTATTTATTACTATTGTTATTTCTACATACGTAAGCTGACTATAAAATTAATAGCTAAAGGAATTAAATCCGCGTGTGACGACACATCTTAGGATTTAGAAAGTTTATTCATTATCCGTTGTACTAGTATTATTAAGCGTCCTGACTTTGTTTGGAAAAGTTTAGTAATTTGGAAATTAGATTTTAAATTTATTTGGATTATAAATTGATTAATATACTTTGAAAAGAAAAATATCACGGATAGTTAAAAATAGGAGTTGCAGATTAATTAATTGTTTTTTTTATTATGCTTGGATAAAAAATTGAAAATGGTTTCGTCGTCTAGTACTAATAATAATATATATTTGAACGAATATATTTTTTTTTTTTAAAAAAAGATCATTGATATGCAAAACCCAGAGAATTATTCAAAGCTTTGAGTTTAATTTTTTTTTAATATAAACATCCTTTTATACAGATTTAGCTTATTTGCTCTACTATTGCAAAATATAAGTGTCAACCTAAATCTTTCAAGAGTAAACAAACAAAAAGGGTCATTTTTACGATTTCTTCATTATATATACATAAGCAAATATTCTAAGCAAATATAATTACTGGTGCCCACGTACGTTCAAGATCGCTTTAAATAGGTTGGCCATTGATGCTAAATCGAGGTGTGAATATATACTAGTACCGTTGCGCCACCAGTGTCACATACTCACATACTTGTACTGGTACTGATACACGTTACTTAATAATCTAATTCAATGTCAAGTCATTGCTTAATTTTAGATTGTGTGGTGCAAAGGAAAAGCTTAGTGGGTAGGTGTTGATTCTAGTATCACTTATCCGTTATCTCGCGGCGTTGAGTTCCGCCATTTAAACCGCAATGCTCCCAGAATTCGGCGAAAAGTGAGGACGTCTGTCTTGGCGAGTATCCCTCTGCCTACCCTGCTGTGTGCGGGATACAGCATGAACCTGATTTAATTTATTTTTTCTAGTCTAAGCTAATTCTGGAAATTGGAGCTTCTGCGTGTTGTGTGATAGTATATATATTATGTTCTCACGAATACTGATTGAGCCTGCGACCACCGTATATACGGTCAGACGCTACTGCTCCTCTGCGACAATGGCATTTTGATAATAATTTTGCTACGAAATATAAATTTCCGAATGTTAAAACATTCAATATTATAAAATTCTAAAACAAAGTGCGAGTAAGTGTAAATGAAATAAACGAATCCACTAAATTAAATAGTAGTTTTCTAGCAATTTGTAATGTTTTTGGTTTCCTTTAATGATATTTTACATACAATATTATCAAATATAGTACATTATAGTAGAAATTTGAAGTTAAAATCTAAATTAAAATGTTGTTAAGCTTCTTACTTGGGCCATTCAATAAACATGTCATAAAGTCATGCGTGTCGAAGTATGTCGCATTAAATCGGTAGTAGAATATCAAGCATATTAAGACATTAACGTAAGCAATGATTGAGATTATCATATCACAGTTGACATTATGACATGGCGGAACTCAACGCTGCGCTTTGCATCGTCAGCAGGGCGAATTAATAAAAATATTAACTACTTCAATTCTTCGAGTGCGAATCGAACCCAAAACCTCTCACATTTACAGGCCTCTATAAATATTAATAAATTTGTAAAATTCATAGTAATCGAGAACTAAGGCTTAGGAGTTTTAAGTAAAAATCAACACATTCATAAATATTATACTTAACTAAGAGCACCTAGAAGAATAGTAATAATATTTGTTTTTATTATTTTTCATATTTGAGAGCCTGCAATAGAATATTTATTTAAATTCAATGCTGAATTTACGCATAAAATAATATAATTATTCATAGAATCTGGAACAGTTTTATGATTGACATTTTTGTGCTACAGAATTCAGAACATTTCATCATGTAGCAAGAATTTTGTCAAAAGTCAAATATATTTTGTAATAAATTCCATTTAAGGCCGCCGTGGCGCAACGGTATAGCTTCTATAAACGCGATGGTTGTGGGTTCGATTACCATTAAGAGAAAGATATTATTTTTATTTTCTTACTCTTATAAGAAGACAAAATTGGGTGTTGAGTTCCGCTACACATAATGTCTCGATTATGGGGGGGAAAGTGGGAAACAGAATATTAATACTTTAGTACAGTAAGTACCTACAGTAAGTAGTAGTATTATATTACTTAGTCAGATTGTTAGGGAAACAAAAAGTGATTCTTTTGTAATAACCAAAGAGTCCATCTCATAATAATTTACGATTGCAAAGATACCATGTTGAGACAATGGTACTCTGTGAATATCTAATGAAAGGCACTTCAGTAGTGGGATAACCCAGTGGCTTTAACCTTGAAAGTGTTGCAAGAGATAAAATACATTATACATACATACATCAGCCTGTATTCGCTTACATATATAATATGTATGTCTAATTACAGCCAGACGGCAAAGTAGTGCAATGGTAAATCCCGCACACAGCAGGGTAGGCAGAGGGAAACTAGTGTTAAGACACTCCGTTCCCCACTTTCTGCCGAATTCTGGAGGCATTGCGTGTTGAGTGGCAGAACTCAACGCCGCGCTTAACCTCGACACCAGAGCGAAGAAATGGAAATATAAATTTAAGTAAATATTTCATCTCCTCGAGTGGGAATCGAACCCACAACCAGTCGGTTTTGCACTCACACCTCGTGCCGCTGCGCCACGACCGGCCTCACTTTAGGAAAAGCGCGGCGTTAAAACCCACAATTCGACCAAAGAATCACTTTTCTTTTTCTAGTTCTCTCTACCTAAAAGCCTACAATGGCTTTCCATAATAAGCTATCGATAAACATATTTCATGGGTTGTAAAACTTAATGTCATGATATGTTAAAAAATTGTACTATTATACTAAAATATTTCAAGTTCAAGCTTTCCATCGACTATGTTGTGGACCCATATCTATTGCTATTAGTCCTGCAATGATGATGATTTCACAAAAATAAACTTATTTAATATTTTATTTTAAAATTATCCATTTTAAACATTGTTTGTTTTTACAATAAAATGATGTATTGCATAAATAATTCCTTTAAAAACACAAAAGTAAAGTGACCCTAATGACAAACATAGTACGTATAATGACGCAAATGATTCAATTCGTCTCAACACGACGCTCTGTTTACTTTGCATTTCGGAACAACGATGGTAACACTGACATTAAATTCGCACAATAGAAGTATTTTGTTTAAATTGTCTTTCATATTTCATAATTTATAAGAGATTTCAAACCAAATTTTTGCATAATTAAAGTACCTACTGAATAATATTTTGTAAGGGATTGATAATAGGAATTTACGTCGATAATCGATTACGTTGTCATGTTACTTCTTTTTTGTTTTGTCGTAACGTACCGGTCAATTTTTATTAAGACACTTTCGTAAGTCATTTTCTGCTGTATTCCACACCCAAATTAACTTAACTCCGCATTTTTGCCTCGTTACCAAAGCGAGAAAATGAATATACTTATACTATACTATACTATACTATACTTATACTTACTTATTTCAATCCCCCGAGTGGGAATCGAACCCACAACAGTCTCATTAATAGTCTCGGCCTCAACAGTTAACACATTAAGTAAATAAAAAAATATAAAATATATTAAATAGGACATTAAAATTCATAAGTATGACAAAATTGTTTTCGGACCACTTTAAAAAACTTGATCTTATCCCAAATAGAACATTACGGTGACATCATGTCAATATTAGAACGAAATACATAACTTGCTACATTATAATTACAAATTGAAATATAATTTATTTGTTATAAAAAAACAGGTATATGGTTTTGTTATAACAACATATTTTATATTTAATAAAAAATATTCAAAAATATTGTGGCCGTCGTTGCGCACACACACAACACGAAATGTTCAAAAAATTTTTGAATGGAATATCGTAACTTTAGGTTTCGTCTGCCGTTTACACTATGCGGGCAAGTAAGGAAAGTGGTCTTTTTTTAATATTTTGTACGTAATAAATATGTTGTAAATTTGTACATAAGCTAGCCTTATTAATTTACATAAGCTAGCCTTAAAATTATACAATAAATAAAGTTTTATTTGACATCTTCCTTTTTCTATTTAAATAATAGCCAATTTCTACACATTTATGTAAATGTATAGGCATATCCGAATACCGAGCTCTGCCCAGTGTCCATATTAGGGTCACGTAGGTGGCACAATTAAACTTTACAAACCTTGACCTTTGAAGAACACGCAAATTAATGTAAGATTCTTCGTTTGGCAAACAAATAGTCTTTTGTTAGATTGTATATTTTATTTCTATAGTAGGTACTTTGCTCTTCGCATAACGTAGTAATACTATACTAAAAAGCCCACTATATTTTCCACTTTTTGGCAATTTTTTATAGATACCGGATTAAATTATTTTTAATTGGCTAAAAATAAGTTTCACGCTTTTTCCACATGACAGGAACGGGAATCATGTTAAGAAAGTTTAACGCACTGCCCAATTTTTTAATATTGATTAATTCTGTTTGTTATTATTAGTAGTGTTTTCTAATTGTTCCAATATAACAAAAATATATATTTTTCATATAGAAAGCTACATATTAATTAAATATAATAATTAATTTCAATGAAATGTGAATTGTCATAAATATATTTTAAAAGTTGAAATGCGGAAATTCCTGTTTGGGAAACATTTCAAAATTTTCAAGTTAACTTTTTAATTATTCAAAAACAAAAGGTATAATACCTACTGTATTTTTCTATATAATTAAACACTAGGGGCCACACTATGGTATAACCTTAAGTATTTTGCTCATTTTGTCTTATTTTAAATAACCTTAAAATATTAAGAAATATGTAATATATTGTTTAAATACGTGTTTAATTTTATTTCATATTACGTATGCAGCATAAAAAGGTTTTAAAGCAAAATTTTAAATAGATATGTAAAAGTCCTAAGGTTCTAATTGAGACCAGTTGTAGCGCAGGGGCACAAACGTGCGAGTGGGTTGTGGGTTCGATTCCCAGCCGAAGAAATGAAATATTTTATATTTTTATTTTCTCGCTTTGATAACCCACTCAACATACAATGTCTCAACAATTCAGTGGAAAGTGGGAAATGGAAGTGTCTTTATGGAACTAGGTTCCCAGGTTTCCTCTGCCAACCCTGCTGTGTGCGGGATAAATTATAAAACTAAAATAGTCTTTATTACTTACTCCAACCTTTATTTAATTAATTCATTAGAAAAGATTTATAACGCCGTCTTATTGTATATTGTGATTGTATGTTTTAATTTTTATGACCAATAAAAATAATTTATTATTATTATCATAAGGTTTATATTTCATATAATTTTTAACCAATAAAATTAAATTTCTAGCTACCTAGACTGGATGAACCTGCTCACCTACGACTACCACTCCGCGTTCGAGCCCGCCGTCAACCACCACGCGCCGCTGTACCCGCTCGAAGAACCCAACGAGTACAGTGTGGACAATGAACTCAATATTGTAAGTCCTTTGTTTTATATTTTCTTTATAAACAGGAGTGTCCATGACATGATGAGGCACAGTATTATTGGCAATATTAGTATTGCTTTAGTTATTGTGTGTGGGTTCTATTCCAGTAGAGGACATAATTATATTTAAATGTTATATCGGGAAAATATAACATTTAAATATAATTATGTCCTCATGGAATTATTTATTATTGGAAAAAATTGGCTCGAAACTGGGTGAAAAGAAAAAGATGAAACTAAACCCTACATTCTCTACAATATGAGAAAAAAATATGTGAATCGAAACGCCTGGTCGTACCAAATATGGAATTACATGTTTTTAGATTTAGATCTTTTAAATTTTGTATGAGAAAATTTATAGAATTTTACACTAAAAGACCTGCATACCTACAGCATTTAAATTAATCCAATTATTGTCATTTTAAGACTAGCATTGCTACTTATTTACTCAAATATATATTTTTAGATTTTTCATACATATTTATAAGAGACAATGACAATAATAATGTTGATCAGGTGTTCGATTCCAGCTAACGAAAAACCAAGATTTTTAAGTGATTGTAATTCAAAAAGTCGTCGTGATTATGATATTGTTTCTCAATAAATTTGTATTTAAATTATAGTTTAGAAGTGACATTAAGTAATTATTCAAACTAGTTTCTAACAGGAACTTATAACTATGACAATAATCAGGTATTCAATTCCCCTTTTCAACAAATATCACGTTTAAGTAATACTTAATTATAATAGTTGATCTTCTCCGTCCTGTTTTTAAAATATTCTCACGAACGGTGACGTGTCGTGACTTTAATAGTAATACTATTCGTCCTTGACTTTATGAATTTGACATTTTGAACGTGCTCTACTGTTTTTGCCAAGCCACTGTCTAATGTACATACTAAGTATTGTATTATAGTCAACTAAGATCGAATCTATTTGTAGTAGTTAAGTTATTTACATATCTAAATTCAAACTATATTTTTATAAAATACTATGATAGAAAACGGTTTCATATAGAACTCATCCTCACGCTTTGTCCGTTAGGTCTGGTGAATGAATGTTATTTAAACATAATCATTCCCCCGAGTGAGGATTGAACTCAGAACAACCTTGTTTACAGTCACATGTTATCCCGCTGCGCAACGACGGCTTAAAAAATAATATTAAAATATTTAACAATAAAAATCGGATATTATGGATAAAAATTAAAATAACTCAATTTTTCTTTTAACAGGATTACACCATAAAGTTTTACTTAGAAAATGGTGCAGATCCTGATAAGCTAGTGCTTGGTATACCAACGTATGGAAGATCATACACACTCTTCAATCCTGATGCTGTAGAGATTGGTTCTCCTGCTGACGGTCCAGGTGAACAGGGGGATGCTACTAGGGAGAAAGGATATTTGGCGTATTATGAGGTTTGTCCTTTTTTTTCTAATTGTAGTACTACTTTTGTCATTTTGCCATTAGGATCGCTACCGTAGATTAAGATTTTCAAAAAGTTACTAGGTTACTAAAAGTTACTACTAAACAATCCATGTTTATAAGCTTTTGAGAAATTTGGAAATATTTTGTTATTAATCGCTAGGACCGATTTAGAAATTATTTACATGAAATGAAATCTCATATTTTTTAGGTTTTTATTATTTCTTAGGCTATTAGGAAAATTTTTCGATGGACATACATACAACATAATACAAGATAGGACATAAGTCGTATTTGAATTTAATTGGAGTTATTATTTTTTATAAAATGTAATTTAAATAATCACTAAGAAACTTACAAAACATTCGACCTTAATTAGATTTAATTAAATTTTTACAGAAATATGGAAAGTTTTTCTGTCGCCATTTTATTTTTCTAAATTAATTGTCAATTTTTATGTCTTCAGTTTATTATTTTTAGTTATTCTAAATAACACTTATACGTTAAAAAATTTTCTTTACCTATTAAAGTTAGTTATACTTATTATCAATTAGAATAATTTCGTTTTTAACGCTTACCATTTTACTTTTCAGATCTGTGAAGCTCTCAAACCTAAAAGTAGGAAAAGAGCGATTGCCTCAGAAGAGTACTCTGAAGAAGATTCAGAAGAAGAGGAAGAAATTGAAGAAGAATGGACTATAATGCATCCGAATAAGAAAGCAATGGGTCCTGTTGCTTATAAGGGCAACCAGTGGGTCGGATATGATGATGTAGAAATCGTTAAGAAGAAAGCTGAATATGTTGCTGAAAATGGTCTTGGAGGTGAGTTTTGTAAAATAAAATAAATCAGCTTCACGCTCACGTATTCCGCACACAGCAGGGTAGGCATAGGTAACCTAGTGTTAAGACACTCCGTTCCCCACTTTATGCCGAATTCTGGAGGCATTGCGTGTTGAGTGGCAGAACTCTACGCCGCGCTGAACCTCGACACCAGAGCAAGGAAATGGAAATATAAATTTAAGTAAATATTTCATCTCCTCGAGTGAGGATCGAATCCACATCCAGTCGGTTTTACAGTGACAAAGACTGGCCTCGTAATTTTTGTGCTCTATTTAATTTATTTAATTTGATTCAAAATAAAATTGTTCATAATTTGCATATGATTATATTCGTTAGAGTATTTATATTTAATTATTAAATTATAACAAAACAACATTTCACAAAACATGGATTTATATTTGGAATTTTAATTGGAATACAAACTTAACTATCGTGATATAATGTAGAGCAAGTTCTTTTTCAGTATATTAAAAGTATTATTACTATACATATATCACTAGAACATATAAAAATAATTAAAACAACCTTTCGTTTTATAGGTATTATGTTCTGGTCTATCGACAATGATGATTTCCGAGGCACCTGCCACGGCAAGCCCTACCCCCTCATAGAGGCTGCTAAGGAATCTTATATTATGAAACTTGGGTTAGTTGAATTATTAATAAAACTTTTCTCTATTAATATTTTTTCAGTGGATCATCATCATCATCATCTATTTTTATTTTATATAAACCTTCTTTTGAATTAATAATTTCCTTCATTTAGAAATTGGTTAAGAAAGTAATATTTGAAGTAGAAACTAACTAACAATGGTAATATTAAAATTTACACACCACGGGATTTGATTGTATTTGAAAAAAAACTGTAATAAATATTTTATATATTGCAATAAATAACATTTTCAGATCATCCGAAATTACTGTTGAAAAGGAATCAGAACCGATAGCTAAAGCAAAGTCTAGCAGCAGCCGCAGAAGGAACCGCCCGCGGCTCAGCTCCACTACCACTACGACGACCACTACTACTACTGCTAAACCTAAGATCAAGTATGTATTTAAAGTTAACTAATCAATATTCTTTATATAATAGTTACTAATATAATTATTACTTTAGGAATATATTTATATTTAAAGACAATCTCTTTAAAATTATTGTAGAAAAAAAATATAGATTTAGGCCGACGTGATACAATGTCTGGCCGTAAATGCGATTCCCACTCGGAGCAATAAATTATTTCCCTCGCTCAGGTACCAAGACAAAGGCGTAAAGCGAGGAGCGGAGTCTCTTAATTCTAGGTTTTCCCAGCCAATCCTGCTATATGTGAAATATAGCGTTAAGCTTAAAGAAATAATAAACATTCCTTGTTTATAATTGTAGAAGTAACAAGCGCAAGAGCAGTACTACTCTCAGCACAACTCCTGCATGGAATATCATCACACCGGAACCTCCCACCACTCCTGACCCAGGATCAGGTAAAACTTTATCTCCAAAATTAATATGTACATAATTTTTTAAATATTATTAAAAATCTAATTGAACAATTTCAAAGATGTATATCGGAACGTATTGTTTGTGTGTTCAAAACAACACATAAGGGAATATTAACAGAAAAAAAACATAAATATGTAAATACTTATATATTGATGCAGATTTCAAGTGTAAAGACGAAGGTTTCTTCCCCCATCCTCGTGACTGCAAGAAGTACTTTTGGTGCTTGGACTCCGGGCCATCAGATCTTGGTATTGTGGCACATCAGTTCACTTGTCCTTCTGGTGAGTAATAGAAACTTCTGAAATATTCTACTATAAACAATTGATGATGAATGATACTTTAGAATAAACCAACATTCTTTACGTATATCGAACAATTGTGAATCAAGTACTGTGTAACTGTGTGGAGAATGTAAAAATAAACATACATATTATGTGTACCTATATAATTCATAAAGTCGATTTTATTGTCATTTAAAATAATTTATAAATATATATTTTACATAAAACATCTTACACCATTTACAGGTCTTTACTTCAACAAAGCGGCCGATTCCTGCGACTTCGCACGTAACGTTCTTTGCAAGAAAGCAACAGCGACCACAAAAGCGCCAACCAAACCGACCACAGCAAAAACAACAGTAACAACAACCACACCTACCACCACAACAACAACGACAACTAGACGACCGATCCGACTCACTTCTAGAAGTTCCTTGTTGTTCAGGACGTCTACTACTACGACCACTACAACTACTACTACTCCTGAACCAGAGGTGAACAAAATAAGTTTTTTGTATTCGTTTTATCTTTACATATTTAAACATACAAAACATCTTTATATATGTACATATTATAAAGAAAGTGCTAAAAATAAATTACTGACAAGCATTTTAGAGGCCTAAGACGATCTCTAACTAATGGTAGTAATTAAACAAATTAAAAGTAATTTTCAATTTAGCTATGCTAAATCTAATAACTCAAATAAATTTCTTATTATATATTTATGTAATTTTATATTTAATAATTTAATAAATATAAAACTATATATTTATATAATTTTATATTTTTAAGAAATTATTAATATAATTTATTTTAAGAATAATTAAAATGTTAATTGAATTGTAAATTATAGTTAAGTGAAGAAGAAGAAGAGGAGGTAGCAGAAGAAGTAGCAGATGTTGAAGCAGAAGATCCTAAAGTTATTAAGGAACTAATCGATCTTATTAAGAAAGTTGGTTAGTTATTCGTTATTTTTTATGATTATTTTCAATATTTTTTACACCACAAATATACATTTACTATAAAATACATGAATATAACAAAGTATCCCTTTATACTTAAACTTTAACGGATATTACATAGTTTATAAAGTAACTGATTTTCTTTCATTAGATATTTATTTTGCGTAATCAATCTAATTATAATAAATAGTTAAATTTTTGGATTTAATGCTTGAAATGATTTATAAATATCTTCTTACAATACTAATGACAAAATCAAAATCCATGTAGTTTACTTGAAGTAAATGGTTTCCAATAGTAATGAGTTCGAATCCTATATTTAAATTCGTTTATTCAACATCTAAAGTCTAACTTCTCTCCCTTAGGTGGTGTGGAACAATTAGAAAAACAATTGAAACTTTCCGAAACCTCCTCAAGTTCAGGAACAACAGGTGGCGCTTCAACGACACCTTCTTCTTTCAATAAGAAATTGTACCAAAAAGTGTTGGAAAGAACTAGAGGAAAGAACAGGTATGGTTACTAATGTATACTAATTAGTGGTTCTGATGATTATGATGTATAGAATGTTGGAGAATATGGATTCGATTTCCATATATTATGAATATTTGATGAAAAATGCGATTCAAATATTTACTCAGATTATCTTACATCATGATTGTTATTTAATATTAATTTAGTATAACGTATTAATTTGAATACATTAACGGAATATAAAAAGTCTTTTGCCGAAAGATTTTAAGATTTTAATAATTAATTTTTTATATATAAATTATCTATTAAATATATAGTCTTATAACTAACTATAGCTGTAGCAACGAAAGCTTTTCTAGGTGTCGTTTATCGTTTCATTGCTTTTAAGTTATTTACAATGTTACTTAATATTTATTTTTCCGTATTTTAACCAATAATTATATTAAAAAAGATTTTTTTTCGCCATCACGCTGAATCCCGCACACAGCAGGGTAGACAGAGGGCACCTAGAGATTATTAGTCATATTTAAAAATGATTTTTTTTGGCTAATCTCATATAATCTTATATAATCGCGCAATCGATACACAATTGGAAAAAAAACAGTGATAAGTTTTCTTTAACAGATTTGGAACTAACAGTGGGACAGAAATTAGATCTAGCAACAGTATCACGGAAGGTTCCGTTCAAAACAGTCGTCGTGGTCCACAGAACGAGGGACTCGAAGCCACACCTGATAAGAATAGGCTACTGAGGAAGGAAAGACCACAGTGAGTTCTGTTTTAAATTATTTTCTTGTTCTAATAAAAAATGTCAATGTCAAATTGATTAAAAAAAAAAAAAACATTTACAAAGAAATCTCGACATAAATAATATACATATTCAAATAGTCTATTAAGCAGCGGAATTAAACACCATATTTTGTTGTGTTTTTATTATGTTATAAAAAAATCTTCAAAATTATATTGTAACCAACTACTTCTCTCATCGTGTAATTTTATATTTAAAATCTAAATAATAATAATCATACAGATACGTAACAATCAATCGCTCAAGAACAACGTCATCAACCACACCGCTGTCCGTAGACAGTGAGGAAGAAGAAGAAGAGGAATCATCTGAAGAAGATATACAAGTGCCACGATCTAGAGAAATTCCAAGACAACAATCATCCAGTTTGGGAAGTACAGCAAAGCCATTACAATATGTGAATATTAGACGGTCTAGACCGACTACAGCTGGTACTGAAGCCCCTGATGTTTCTAGGTAACAATTATAAATTTATTTTAGTAAATAAATTTCATAATACTCATAATTTTGGTTTATAATTCTACAAAAAAAATCAGAAAATTCAGTATTAAAAAAATAGTTAAGAAAACCTGTGTGTGAAAAATTGGTGATGTAGTATATTCGAAAGCTCGAATATACTACAACACCAAGATATTGGTGTCGAGGTTGGCTCTTATTTTAATAGAGAAACCATTGAAATATATGTTGTAATATCAACTAAAATATTTTTTTTCCAGGAACGCTTTATTTGAACGTGTAGAACCGTACGTGGTGGTTGCGGAATCACCAAATTCTCTTGATATAGCGAGTGCACGACGAGAGAACATTCCAGAATACGTCACAATTAGGAGATCGAGACCCACAACTGAAGCAACTACTGTACAGTACGTATTTATTTATGTTGCGTTTAATAAAAAAATGGTTTCACTATATGAAAATAAATACTAATACAGATGTGGAATTTTTACAGATATCAATCGTCAGAAGAAGAAGAAGATAAAGAATCTCAAGAATCCGTATTAGAAAGAGAAATAACTTCACAATCAAATGAACCACAGTACAATTCAATTTTAAGAGCTCGCGCCACTCTCCCCCCAGAACCAGAATTGAGTAGTCCGGAACCCACTACTGTTTTGTCAGTTCAAATTTCTTCCTTATTAAACGAACCAAATTCAGATAATCAAAGTCCCGAACCTGAACCCGCTATACAAACGACTGAAGCCGAAACGACGACCACTTCTACTACCGTAACGACCCTCTCATCGACTACACAAACAACATCAGCTTCATCAACTAGACGACCTCTAATAAGACGTCGAGGATCAACCATACAAACGACTAGTACTGAAGCACCAACAACAAGCACACAGGTGAGTTCTAGGAATTATTCATTCATTCGCAGACGTAGACCTTTATCCCAACCCAACGAAATATCTGAATCTAACGAATCGGTCGAAAGTTCGCGAAAAATTAGATCAACTACACCCGACAGTCGTGAAATAGGCGGAGCCAGAGCAAGTGATAATAGTGGTGTGGTTAAACGATTTAGGAGTAAGTTCCGTATATCACGTGTTGAGGATTCCGTACCGGCTGCTGCATCTCAAGTATCTAGAGGTCAATTGAGACCTCAGTTTAGTCGTGACGAAGTATCACTTACCCCTGTCGAGGCAGAAACATCTGAAATTGTTGATTTTTACGATGAAGACGTTGAAAGTAACGAAAGATTCCTTGGTAGAGTATCTACGGTGGCCGATAAGGCAACAGATAGTGAAGTATCCGCTACTACAATTGATGAAAGACGACCGAATATCTTACCTAGAGGACGTGGCAGATTTTCACCTTTTACAACTGTTGCTATTAGTAAAACAACAGACTCACCTGTTGACAAACGTCGTCCAACACTCGCCAGATTTTCACCTCGTCCTTTTGCTAGAAGTACAATAACAGTTGCAAAAACAGAAAATAATATAAATGGTCAAAATACATCAGCAAGTCCAAGAGCACGCCCTCGTCTTACATTCGGAAGATCTAGAAACGTTGTTTCAACATCTTCACCAATATTACAAGCTCGAAAATTACCATTTACACAAAGTCAATCTACGACCCAGTCGTCACTATCTCTAGAAAATGATGATGACGAATTAGATGACAAAAGTGATGATATTAATTTATCAGAAAGTGCTATAGCTGTTAAGGAACATAATGAAGAAGAAGAGGATGAGAAGAAACAAAACACATCTGACGAAATTATTGAAAGTATTCCCAACAGTGAAACAAGCCCAGAGAGAAATGGTAAAAAAAAATTTAGAGTTATTCGTAGGCGACCCACCACATCTACAACTGAAGCTTTTATTCCTGAAATTATAGAAACGACTACTCCTTCTGTGACCAGAATACGTAAAGTTATAAGAAAAAAAATAAAGACTCATGAAGAAGAGATTGATATCACCACCAAACTAATTGGCTTAGTAAATGCAGGTTTTAAGGATGCTCCAAAAGATCTCATTAACTATGGAGAAAAAACTCGAACAACAACAATAGTTATACCTACAGAAGAGTACATAACATCAACTGAAAAAGAAAATGATGAGGAAATAATAATACCAGTAACTGAAATATTAAAAGAAACTACTCCTAACTTAATAATTCAAAAAGATATAATTGAAAATTCTAACATAAATGCTAACGAAAATAAAGAAGAAGACAACAAAAGCAACATTTCTAAATTAAGTGAAAGTGAAGAAAAACAAGAAAATGTAGATGTTATAGTTAAGACAGATGAAATATTACTATCAGAAACTGACACAGAACCAAAAAATTCTTCTGAAAACAATGAAAATGCTGATACTGACTTAAAAACAAATATGGAAACTGTGCAGATTAGCGTAGAAGAAGGAAACCTACTCCCAGAAAACAATACAACAGAAACGAGCATTGCATCTTCATCTGACGAGCAAGGTCTTCATACAAGCAAGGAAGAATCTGCTACTGAAATTTCTGCTACAGAAACCGAAATAATGAGTGAAACGACTACCACAAGTACAACTCAATTAACTTCGCCATCACCAAGGTCAAGGTCTCCATATAGGCCACCTAAAAGACTCTTCACATCCACAACTGAGTCTACACCGTCAAGTAGTAGAACCTTTAGTAGAAAATATAATCCCGGAGCATACACAAGCCCTTCTACGGTTGAAAGGCCTGGTATATTTAGCCGTGGAACTACAAAAAGACCTTTGTTTTCTAGAACTTTTACAAGACGAACTTATCCTCCTGCACGAACGACTCCAAGGCAACCAGTAGACGAGGAAGAAGAATATTCTGATGAAGAAATTCTTGAAGAAGAACCTGAAAGTCCATTTTCTTTCGTCCCACCGAATAAATTATTCACCAGAAAACCAGATTCTGAAGAATATGAGGACTTAGATGTAGAGGAAGAAGTCGGTAATGAAGATGAAGAAGAAATACCCGAGGAAGAAATATATGAAGAAGAGGAACGTCCAGTGAGATTCAAACCTACATCTAAGAAACCATCATTCAAACCACATGTGGTTAATTCAAATACTTTTAGAACTTCTACATCCACAACTGAAATACCAAGGCAATCATTTGGAAATAGTCAAAATAAAACTGTCACATATAACAGATTTTCTGGAAATAAAGTTGTTAATGATACAAAGAAACGAGTCCAAAATGTACCTATTGGATATAATATACTAAAATCGTCACTAAATGGGAGTTCTAAGAACTCAACAAAGCAATTTAAAAATAATGAAACTAAAGAACTAGAAAGCAACACTACTTTAGCTCCCATTTCAAAAATAAACGACGAATCAACCACACAAGATGATGACTACCTTTCAATGTCCGAAGTAACTACAACTGTTTCTTCAGATATTTCCAACGATGCATTGTCAACAGGTGTTGATGAGATACAAACGATAACTACAGAAATGGAAATAGATAATAGCACTGATGATTACCTAGAATACACAACGTACCCAAATACCCAAGATTTAACAGTTAATTTACAAACAGAAATAGACACAGCTACTGAAGCTGCTACAGATACACCTAATACAAGAAAAAATGAAAATATATCTGAAGATATAACGGAAGCCTGGCAAGAAACAACAGTTGCAAGTATTGCACCTGTATCGCCTATTGTAAAAACGCAATTTAACAAATTATTTTCCATAAGTAGAGTTGTGGAAGTTTCATCAAAATCAGAAAAACATCGATTAAACAAAAACAACGAAACGACTTTAATAGAAGAAGGTAAAATTAAAGTAGAAAAGAAACCAACAGTAGATAAAATAGGTGAAGTCAGTAGATTTAGCCTAATAAAAATAGTCGAAGATGAAATACCTATTTATTTGACAAAGTATGGACATATATACCCCGTAGAAAATCCTCCACACAACCCTATTCGTATTGATGAAGCACGAAATGCGAGAGCTTTAGTCGATTATTCTGATATACCCAAAGAAAATTTAATTGCTTCAGAAAGCATGAATGAAGCTTATCGTCATATTAATAGACTTCCCAGCCCGACAAAACAAACTGATAAAGGACAAGTAGAACATATACCAAATGATGATTTTTTGAGCTATATTAACGATGATAAGAAAAATAATAAATCTGGAGACGACGAGTCATATCCACAGTGGCAATTTATTCCAGCAGCTTATGAAAATGAAAAATCTAAGAAAAATGGAGCAATAAATAATTTTAACACAGCTGCGCCTCACGCTATATTAACGAATCCTTCAACTCTGCCTTTAGAGGCACTATTTAAAACAGAAAATCCTTTGCCTAGAAAAGTCAAAGAGATTAAAGACAATAAGCCATTTGTGGTATATTCTGCTCCTGTTCCTGCGCAAGAAGAAGAGGCAAATTTTGTGAAATTAAAAATATTGATACCTCAAACAGCTAGGAAAATTGTCACTTTTGCCAAAGGGAGAGAGTTTCAAGGACCTTCTGTCGATGAAACTACTATAAGACAACCAATTAGTGTATCAATATTGGAACAATCACCTAAATCTGTTAAAGAATCTTCAATACCGACTACAAAATCGGTTGTAGAAATAGCGTCTCCAACAACGGAACTGCCGAGTACAGTTACATCACCGACAGAAAACACCATGTCCATCAGTCCAATTGTGGAATTACTAACAATGATTCCAGTATCAAACTCCCAACAACAATCTGAAATCGTCCAAACAACAGAACTACCTTCCACACAAACAACAACTGAAATATCAACAACTGAAACTGCAACTGAAGAGACAACCACAGTTAAAATATCACCAATAGATGCAAAAAGAGCAAAATATGGTTTAGGTAGGAGACCTATTATAAAGGCATCAAATCTTACTAGATTTGCATCACCACAACGAACAGTGCCAAAAATTACCATAACACCGCGGCCTATTCTAAAATTGAATAGAACATCTAGTTTTAGTCCAAATAAGTCGCGATTTTCAGCTAACAGAGCTCAAAATGTGCCAGTAGATGTCAGAAAGAAATCTACAACGAAATTATCAAAAACCTTTACTACAGAATCTCCCAAGACTACCACAGAAAGGCGAGTGTTCAGACCCGCAAGACCAGTGAGACCTTCGTTCTTTCCCAAAAGACTAACAACCCTCCCGCCTACTGTTGCGGAAACGTAAGAAAGTTCCATACGGCCAAAATTAACTTAGTATATTTAGTTGGGTTGGTTTATTCGATTAAGGAATGAAATGCTGAAACTTCGATTTTTGATATATTTGCAATACTCACACTCTCTCAAAGCCTTTAAAATACCCTAAACTATTTTATTATTTTATATATAGATATTTTTAAAAGGTTGTATACAGCATTTGTCAAGTTAAAAATATAAATATGTAAGTAACTAAGTCTGTAAGTGTTCAGCAGTATGAACAATTTTTTTAAATATATTTTGATATAGAAAAGGCTTAAACAAAAATAACCATTTCACGAATTGTTTTTGTAATGGTTTTTAACTTCTATTTAATTTAAATCGTAGTGATCCATGCATTTCATTCAACATGGGTGTGCTTGTATATATAGTTATAGTGTAGTCACTTTAGCAAGATAGCTTTAATATAGATATTTATGAACAGAAGGTTCTTACCAAAAATGTATGATATTTAATGTAAAAAGAAAAATAAGTTTTGGTTTGACTTTCACACAAAATTGTCATAGGCTAGGTTTAGTTTATCTATTTAAATATCATAGTACTAATATTTTTTTTTACGTTACCATATGTATAAACAGACTTAATGTAAGTTATGTATTGTACTTACAAATGAATAATAAAAATTTGTAATAAAATGTCAATATTAATAAGCAATTTAGTTATTTTATATTAATTATATCTATTTATTACCAAAAAAAGAAGAATATTTAAAAATCATAATGTAATATCGACCTCATCAAGCAGTAACTTAGTAATCCTGAGATATAAAATACATATTTAATAATTTTAATCTATAGTAAAAAATCAGAAGAATGTTGCTTAGTGCCATCGATATTTATATTAAAAGAATGCTTTTTTTATAACAATTACACAATTAAGATGTATAACATGAAACAATATGCAGTATGTATATGAAAATAATAGCGACGTTGGAAGAAAGCAGAGGATAAAAATAAACATCGGAAGGTAGGTAACATAAGTTTTAATCAATAATCAACATTATAATGTTATATATAAAAGAAATTGTTATATAAACTCTATAAATATATTCTTATATTATATCTTTTACTTTAAATATTTTGAAAGATTGAGTAAAGACTACCTTGAAATGATTCGAAGCTCCTCTTTTATCTAAAACTATTATTGAAAATCTATCGTCTATCTTCTGATATTGTTATTATTATTATCAGTCGTAAAGATCTTTTTTTACATAACGCTTTATATGTATCTATCATTTTACAAAACAAGTATATTTTATCTTAATTTCTAAAATAATTTATTGATTTATATTTTCAAGATATATTAAAATCATCTTTAAAATTCAAATTACTATATGAGATTTAAAAATATTAAATATTATATTATTTCTTATAACTCACTCATGTTGTTAGCATCTCTATAAACAGATTTTTACAAATTTCCGCTTTCTAAATATGTATAATAATATTTTTAAACTACGAATTGAAAAAAAACATTCCTAATCATAAATCTTTTATATAAAACGCTAAGTACATGTTTCAAATATGCATACAAGAACGTAATTTAAAATACCCACGTCTAAAAACAACAGCAGACACTCTCCTAAGCATTGTGTTGTAGTACAATACATCCATACGATATTGTGTTTTAGCTAATTGATCTTTTGTTTGTTTTTATCTGTCCGTTTTCCCTGTTTATTGAACTTAGTGTTATTGACATTGTAGTTCTATTGTGATGATGGTACACCTTCACTGTTATTATGTGGAAGAGAAAGTAAACGATGCAGTCGTAGAGCAGCGGCACTGTGCTTAACTGTAACTACGACAGTTGTGAGTTCGGTACCTATTCGGGAAAATGAGTTTAATTAATTTCCTCACTCTGGTTGACAAAACTCGATGTTAAGTGAGCATTCATTGCGCATTCTCTCGAAAATTGGATGGAACGTGGGAAACAGAGTGTTTTAACACTAGGTTCCCTCTTTTCTCCTTCTCTGCTAAAAAATGCATTATATTTGATAGTGGGTACATATTAGTAGAGCATAGTTTAATAAGTATGATTTTTGGTATTATTTCTATTTTCGTACATATATTTACATATACCAATTATATATGAATGAGAAAAAAGAAAATAATGCTCCATTCGTTATTTATAATATTATAATTTCTTGTTATACCGAAACACACAATACACGATACAAGCATATTTAAATAAAGTTCGAAAATAATCTATTTATAGTAATATAGAGTACCCATTACAAAGTGTTTACGTCCGACATAAATTAGTGGAACATTTACTGTTTACGTCGTTTTTGGCTCGCAATGACCGAGATTTTCTAACCTAATATGGATGAATATTTACGTTTTGCCCTTCTCTTAAGCTCAGCTGCAATATTATAAATTTTTGTTGCTTAAGTACACAGTATTTATGTAATACTAAAGCTAATATTTGTATTAATAAACTTAGTACTAGTAGTTTTTCTACGTACATTTATTTATTAATTTCGATTTTATTACGGTATTTCCGTTATAAATATAGCAGCAGCGGCCTGACTACTGCCTTAGATGTACTAAATTGTAACATTCTATATTAATACTATAAAACTGACTTTGTTGGCTTAAACGCGTTTATATCATACAGGCTTAAGTAGGTTTTGGATAGTCGCTTTACGAACACACAAAAGTTACCACAAAAGTTACCCATTTTTTCGGAAAATGTAGTGTGCTAACACTCGATTCTCTGGCTTTACCTTACGTAATTAAGTTGTTGGGTATGTTCCTTTTGAAGTCAAATAATCACCTTGAAAAATATTATTAGGATTATAATTGTGGATATATTTTTATTATCGTATTTTTAAATAGAATCGATATCTTTTAATGAATAATATACTTACTATGTTAGACAACTGGAAGAAATCTTTTTCTAGCTCCCTCTCTAGAAAAGTAGGCCTCTATGATAATGTTGTTTCTTCATCATGATTTTTTAATTTGGAGAGGAAGCATAAAATAATTAGAAACTATAGAAGTAGAAGAGAGATCTTTTCCAACTCTTTCTTGCCATTATAATAAAAAAAAATACAATTTTGCCACCAATCATCTTCGCCAAAGTTTGATCAAACCAATAAATATGGTAAAACAAGGTGCAGATGTTAAAACCGTGACTGGCCGGCGGCCGGCGATTGCAGTTGTTGCGATATGTGACTGAAAACAACAAGAAGCGATATGCGTATTGTTGCGTAATAGGTATATTTTAGAAACGGTATTTGATATAAATATATTTTAAATTTATATTTCGCTAATAATAATAATATTTATATTAAAAAAGATAAATTGATAGTGTCGAAACCATAACTAAATTATTTTATGTTGTAAAGTAGAGGTACTTCAAGTTTCTGTATTATAAATAGTCGTCCGCAACTTTGTTGATGTGAACTTTAGCATATAGAATGCAAGCTCTCGTTTTCTTCTATTTTTCTTTGAATCTCCAAAATCTTCACTCCTCTATTCTCTTCCCTTCAGTATTGATTAAACCTAGATATTACTTATATTATAAAATGTCAGTTACAATGCATTTTGCGGTAGTGAACTTTTTAACAAAATCTACTTTATGTATATGAAGGACAGGTTATATTTCTAATTATAATTATTCATAAGAAAATAGATCGTAATCTATTTTTTTTAAATAAATTGTACAAAATCCGTAAAATATTATATAAAGAAATTTAAAATAATTTAAAAATTTAACAACAATGTATATTGAAATTTATTAAAATTACTTCATACCTGAAGAAAAAAAAATACAGTAAAAATATAGCAATAAAGACGAGTCTCTACATATATATGTTGTATATCCGGGTTGTAACGTCTGTACCTAATTGTTTAACTGCGCCACTTCCGCGGTCATTAGAACTTTATGTCCCGTAAAATTCATGTTTACAAAATGTTTTCTGTATCTGATAATTTTTTGCACTTTTATACATATTTTTTAATATCATTATAAAATTTCAACTTTTTATGCATCTTAAAGATGTCGTAGCGAAGTAGAACAGCATGTGACTGTGAATCCGTTGGTTTTGTGTTCGATTCACACACGAAGGAATGATTATTTAAAATATTTTTATTTTTTCTTTTCTAATGATATATTTAAAATATTTTCTTTACTCTACTCTGGTTAAATACAATACGGCGTTAAGTTCCACCACTATCACTTACCACGTTATGTCTCGGAAACAGATTTTTACGTTCAAATTATAAATTCTGTGTCTTCTACCCTTATTAATTTAGTTAATACATTGTACATTACTAAAGCAACATGTAGCAAATCTTTACATAGACCCATATTTTGACGAAATTGGTTTTATTACATATTTTTATTATATGTATGTATGTATTATATGTATATTGATTTTATAATATATTTAGGCAGATTAGAAAATCTTATAATATTATTATATTTTAAATATTATTCTATATCTATCTGTGTACCTATCTATACACATATGCGCCTGACTGTAAACGTGAATCAATTATTTTCACTTCCACGTTCTGATAGAATATATTAATTTCATAATATACAAAAATTACAATATTTTTATTTTTATTTGTAGACATTTTAATTCAAGGCTACATTAAATTTAGTATTGCATACAAATATATTATAATAAATCTCTATCCTAATATAGCTTGGGATGATTAAAGAAGAATAATCAATGAAATTAGCTCTCCAAGTAAATGTTGTAATATAACGAAATATACTTTTTATGAATAATCTTGGCTTATATGTCTCCCGGATTGGTTTACATAACTACTATTTATCACATATTTGTAATATGACGTTGGTAGAGAGAACTTTTTAAAATACTTGCTCTTACTTACGGTTTTGTCTACGAATAAAGAATGGAAATGACTGAAGATGACTCAAAACAAAATTTAAATGCCTGAAGTAACTTAGAGCGCCAGGCACAGTCAATTACATCGCAATGATTAACTTAATGTGTTAATGATTAACTTTGCATATTACATACCTCAATAAATATTCCTATCTAACACGAAATTTTTTCTAATTCGAACCAATAGTTCTTGAGATCATTGCGTTCAACCAGACAAATTATTCAGCTTTGTGATATTAGTTTAGATTTACTCTACTGACCACTTTTCACTTACTCTAGGACAGTAATAATAATAAAATTTCTTTTAATACTTTTTATAAAAATATAATTATTCATCGATCTTGATTTTATCTTTTTCAAATATAAACAAATTTTAATATCTTAAAATGGATTTTTTAAAGCTATATTACCTACAAATATCTCTCTATCTGAGACCATAAGGTACTATGATGCAAGATAAAATTCCATGTTTCTTAGTCAAGAGCACTTCCAAGGCACCGACTAGCAATTAGTGATGAAATAAAGCCAATCAGAGTTTACCTTGGGTGTTATAAATTAATCTTTAAAATTTTCTGATTTTATTATACTAGATATTCTTATTATATATATTTTTAAATAATAACTGCTATCAACTGATATACACAGTTAAATAATAATAAGTAGGAAATATTCTATTTTCCATATAGTTTAATTACTAATCCGTTTTCTATTTGTATTAATAGTTAAGCTACTGAACTCTATACTAAATAACATAACTTAAAAATAATTAAATAATTTTCTAAATAGGATAGGGGTTGTAATGAAAACACAAAACTTCTGTTGTTTTATTTTGCAATTCCAAAAAATAGTAAGATTATCTTAACATTGTTTGATATATTATAAAACGGCTTTCCTCTTGCCCATCTTGTTTTGTAACTCAACGCCGCACTTTGTCCTGTTCCGAGACCGAGGAAATGAAATTAATTTATTCCTCGATTGGGAATCGAACAATTGAGTTTATAGTCACGTGTCATGCCGATTCCAACTCTTTCATCTGAAACAAAAAATATATTTATTATTTTTATTTATAAGATACAAACACATATCGTAGTATCTACATATATTTATGAATATTATATAAGTATCTAAGTAAATATTACTTCACTTAATCACGTAAATATTACTAATAATACTTAATAATACTTGTGCAAGTATTTACGAGCTATTCGTATTTTCTTTTGTAGTTTTTCAAGGTGCGAGCCTGAGAGTGCCTCTTAACATACTAATGTCTACCAGTCACTCAGTAACGAAAGAGTTTTATACAATATCTTAGCGAATAAATGAATTTGTATTATGTGGGCTCTGAGATGATTAGATCTTCCCCCTGAATCAATCTTGATTACAAGCCTCATCCTCATCTTTCATAGGTTGAATGTAAAATAAATTATATAAAGTTTAATTTAATAATTTGTTTGATTATTTTATGATTCATTGTAACAATATATGTATTTTATATTTCTTATTTTCATACACAATAAAGGGGGAAGTGCCCCTTTATTTTGCTTTTAATTTTTCACTATAGTTTTTTTTATCTTCACGCCGTATCTTGCATATAGCAAGGTAGGCAATGGGAACCTAGTTTTAGACACTCCTTTCATATTACATTTTCTTTTCCACTGATTTCTAGAGGCATTGCGTGTTATGTGGGGAAACTCAACGCCGCGCTTTGCCTCGTCACCTGAGCAAAGTATATACCTACAACCGTCGTGTTTTCACTCGCACCTTTGTTTCCATGTTTCCCTAGTTATTTCATAAGATTTACATTATTGTCCCCCATCTAACATAAAAAACCTGTCAAAATACCGTTCACCACTCTCTGTTCTAATTTGAAATATGATAGATTTTTAATGATAAAGATTTTTATTAAACTTTTTACTTGAATATTATATCACCAAACGATATTATAACTATGTCTTGTATTGTAGATACAGTATAAACAAAAACAAGCTAAATATTAATGAAGTGTGACGTAACGGCCGCGGCAGGTTAGACACTGCAGAGATGAGAGAAAGCCGTTTTCACTCGGATGCTGCGACGTGATCTTTAGATTTTACTGTTTTATTGTTGGAAGAAAGAGTAAATAATTATTATATTATATTGTTATATGGTTTTCTTATTCATTTATATTAATACTTTTTGAGGCCGTCGTGAGGCAGGAGTACAAGCGTAAATGCGACGGTTGTGGGTTCAACTCCCATTCGGGGTAAATAAATATTTCATATTTGAATTTACCCGCTCTGGACAGGCAAAGTGCGGCATCGAGTTCTACCATTCAATATGTTATGTCTCAACAGTAGGTTCCTTCTATCTATATGCGAGATACAGATTTTTATAATTAAATAATACATTACGTAATGTTTTTTTGTATTCTGCTTATTCCCATCTCTCTAGCGAATTACTTTAGAAGTAAAATCAAAATAAAACATTCTACTTGTGTCTTCGTTATTTTAACTAGGTTTGCAAATTTTATTACTTTTTTCTATTTTTTATTATTTTTAATATTTTACTTCTCTCTCTCTCTTTCTTCTCTCTAAATATAAGTATAATAATCAATTAATGGAATTTAACCGAGTTCAACAAATAAACGCTTTTTTTAAGTTAGCAGATCAAATAAAGAACTAGTTTTAATTTAAATACATTTAAATAATGTGATAATTTGATGTTACGTATTAAAAAAGTGATCGCGTAATATCCCTTTTTTAAGTGGATATTAATATCTTACAGCTTCATTTTGATAAAATAGCATTTAGTGTTTTCGAAATTTAGGTATTAAAAAGTAGGGTCCTCTCAATTTATATAAATAGTAACAAACTTCTGTGTTTTTTACTGTAAAGTATCTATTATAATTATAATTACGTATTTAATAAATACGACATTTTCTATTTTCCTGATCTGGTTAAACAAAACGCGGTATAGAATTTCGCCACCCAAAACACTGACTCCGAGTCACACATCTCAGATTCAGGCCGAAAGTAGAGAGCAGAGTTTCTTAACATTAGTTTCTAGTACAGAAAAATAATAATTGATTCCTGAATTAAGTTGAATGAAACGGACACCTTGACAAGTATTATATCACGTTTCCTTTATAAAAGGTTCTATGATTCATAGTAGGGCGTAGGCCGTTTATATAACTCACTTATACATAAGTTAAGGAAATTCTTAGCGACATAGTTATAGCTAATATGTAATATATGCTTATATGTGTTGTGGGTTTGTTTGTACCTTCATATAATATAACAGTTTTTATAATGATGATGACATTTTTCGCAATATCCTACATCTAAGTATAAAATAAAATAGTAAAGACAAGAACAGATTTTATTTGTAATGTACTTAAAGAAAACTAATGGTGTATTAATATCGTTTGATTCTCATCAAAAATGGAGAACGGAATTTCTTAACACTAGAATCCTTATGTCGAACCTGTTGAGTGCTGAGAATGAGTGTGAATGAATGAGTAAAATGAGTTATTTTTCAGCTTCACGCTCTGTCCCACACATACCAGGATAGGCAGAGGGAACCTGGAAAGCTAAAGATAGCGTTAGGCACTCCGTTCCCTTTTAAACACATCTGTTCCCCTCTACATATAGTAATTACTTTATGTATTCACACACATTTACTAAATAGCTAATAAATTAAGTACCAAAGAGCTAAAATATTTCTATATAATCTTTGATGAGTATGATACTCTCTGTTCAATGCAATCGATATATCTTGATAACATGTTGATTTGAATATATGATTCATTTATCCTTCATTGGGAAAAGGTTGATTTTAGTTTTATTTATTAATACGAATATACCTATTATTTTTTACAACCTATTTTGATATCAGTTATTAGTTGTAGTAGTTAGTTTTGGTAATAAAGGTACTTGTAACTTTTTTCATCATGGCGCAGTGGAACAGCATCTGAGCATCTGACTGTAAACGCAATGGTTGTGGATGCGATTCTTATTCAGAGATAATTTAAACTTAAATTATTTCTATTTTCCCAGCTTAGGTACTGAAAGCACGTATTTGAGTTACGTTAATATCACGAAATATCTTGAAAACTGGGTAGTGGTAAACGAAATTTCTTAACACTAGGCTTTCCCTGTCTATCCTGCTATACAGGAAAAAGCATGCAGCTGTTTTTTTTAAATTATATCTAAAAAAACATGTATTTAAATAGCCTAAATAGTACATTCGGTAATTTAGCTAACAGTATGACCTCTACTATTGTTATATCACCCAATACTACAGTACTTTCCTACAAGAACTTGCTTTGATCTTGAACAAACATACTTTACATAATGAGCAAACGCATACCTCAACGTTCCGCAATATCTCCGGAATAACGAGCTTTCTCTACATATTGGCAAATTAACTTTCTTTTGATTTATGGCTAATTACATAAAATGGTCACTTTGAACAAAATAGGAAAATCAAGAGAGTAGAGTATTCTAGGTTTCTTGTGTTTTGATTGAATAATAAATGTGATGGCAGAAATAGATTTTGTAATCAACAATTTCATAATATTATGCAGGTTCATATAATTTTAAGTAAGTCTTTAACGTGTTTTAAATATTGTGTTAAAAAAAAAATTTTTTAACCTTTTTTTTGGGAACAGCATTTCTTAATTACTAATAGATTTCTAATTTACAAAATTTTAGATGTTAACTTTGGTTTTCACTATTCTTACTATATTAAATATAATACCATATTGAATAGAATATTGTTAAGTTTATTAAAAATTATATTTTTAAAAGAAAATAAAAAAGAAAATAGAGAGTCATCGCTAGGTTTTGAACATAGAGCAAACAAGATATAAAAGATACATGAATTAGACATAGCACTTAAATTACTATTTTTGTTATTAAAGATAAAAGACTATATTAAATCTTTTTTTTTTTCGTTCACATCGATTTATACATTCAGTGGGCAGTATTAGTCAATTCCAAGTTAATAGAATTAGTAATTTAACTCATCGTATGTTACAAAAGCAAACGAAATGGAGCCTGTAAATGCTAATTTTGTTCGAACTGAGCCAAGGCCGGCCACGTGCTTAGTTTCAACATGCATCTTTATATGTACATATGTATATGTGTGGCTTTATGCAAACTGTTTGTACTAAAACTTTATACAAATACCGATATTTATATAATATTGTACTACATGCTATATTTCTACTTAATAGTCTAAAATTATAATGTTTGTTTGTTTGAACGCCATGACCTCAAGAATTAGTTTTGTCCGTTTTTTTAATACTTATCATGAAACTACTCTATCTCCGCTCATTCAGTCAGTATAATAAAGTTTTAAGAACTAAGTAATGACTTAAAAAATGAAATATTAAAAATGAAATAATGCGTAGGTCGCTTGTTATAAGGAAAAACGTGCATGTTTAAGCCTTTTGTATTTTTACAACGTCAAAAGTGTTATGTCATATAAATATACATACATGGTGATAGTGGCGCAACCACACAACCCGACGATTGTGAGTTCTATGCCCACTCGGGGGAATTACTTATTTTCATTTTCACACTCTAGTAACAAAACAATGCGCGACGTTAGTTTCCGCCACTAAACGCTACACCGCTACATCTGGATATTTCGGCGGAAAATGGGTAACGGAGTGGACTCTAGATTCCCTCAGCCTCGCTTATAATTTTTTTGCGAAAATAGTAGAAGCTGAATAACGCATTTCGTATTTGAGTAATTTGTAAAATAAAAAAATGAACAACATGTCATAACTTAAAAGATTTTTTCTTTTTACATGATTTTTTTTTCTTTTTAATGGATTGAGACAAATTGAAGTGAAAACTTTATGAATTTCCATGTTAATTGACAAAATTACAATATTTTATATAATATTTTTTTCTTTCAGATCAGTAATTTCTCTAATAAATATTTTATATAATCAGAAAATATAAATACATTCATTCTATTATATTTCGAAGCTGTTTAAGCAACTGAACAAAAACATACAGTAGCAATCAAAAATATAAATAAGAAATACGTACGGATTATATACATATATATGAATACAAAATTAGTATTCGAATCACAAATGACCTTTAATATAGTTAGCAATTCTACGCGCGTACTACGTACTGGTGTTTAGGTATACATTTATACACTCGAGCTGAGTTGTTCTTTTTTGTAAATAATCATGTTTATAAGACATTAATTAAAAAATATTGTAAGTTATATCCAGTAAATAATAACTGTCCTTTCTATTTATTTATTTATCTTTTAAAAAAATATTGCGTGTTTTGTTATAACAGAACGTAACAATGTAATTTGTCCAATGCTACAGCTTCAACTTTTTTGCTTTGTCATACATAGGATAGTCGATCGAAAAAAAACTAGTGTTAAGACCCTCTGTTGTCCGTTTACTGTTTGAATTCAAGACGTTGACTTGAGTAGCCAAACTCAATATTTTTTTGGCCTTGCTCATTAATATGAATCAACTTATATTTAAGGAGATTTAAGACATTTAGGAAAAAGTTATCTTTCTCTTACTAAAACTATACTTATCACTCATTTTCACCGACTTACTAGTAATTCTAGTTTATTAACAAAAGAAATTTATTAATTAAGATTTTTAATTTATTTTCTTAAGTTCCTTTATTTGACTAAATTTTATCAATTTAATTTTTTTATATAAATAAAATTCCATAAATGACAAAAACATGTAAAAACGAGTTTTAATTTGAATTTCAATGATTTTTTTTAAATAAATCCTCTTTATAATGGATAAGAGCAAGAAAAAACACGACACCTGTGGTCATTTACTCGCAAAAAAACCTCAAGTTCGTTCGAAGAGTCTCGTTTACCTTGAAACGGCATTCTTATATATTATACCTACTTGTGTATATAATATAGTACCTACTACCCACTACCCACTACTTACTCTCTGTACTTTATAACTTCCTAGCCTTTGTTACTTTGGCTGTTATTAGTAATAATTCAATGAATTGTAACAAATAGTTGAAGTAACTTGAGCTTTACATATTTTTTCATCTACTTTAAATATAAGTTTATAATAAAAAGATTGAATAAAAGACGTTACATTAATCATTATTTCTTATTTTATTCATCAATGTAATTATAAAATAAAATCGGTTAAGTGCGAGTCGGATTTGCCCGTACCGTTCAGGATTGTAGGTCAACGGGAATTATAACTTATAAAAGTTGACAAACTTAAATTTGCGGACATATGCATTCATTATATATGAATTTAATTACAAATCCGTAATTGTGAACTTATTAATCGGTCCATTACTTTTGTTCTAGATAATTAATAAGCTTAGTATTAAATTTTAAAACCAGTTTGAATGATAATTATGTTTGTATATTATTATTATTCGAGTTCGAGTGGAGAGAACGTGGGAACGTAGTGTTAAGACACTTTCCGTTCTCCAGTTCTTGCTAAATTCTGAAGGCATTGAGTGTTGAGTGGTGGAACTGAACACCTTATTTTATCTCGCTAGAGCAAAACAAATAAAAATATAAAATATTCCACTGCCTCGAGTGGGGTATTGAACCCACAGCCTGTCGCCTGTTACAGTCACACGTTAGTGCCCCTGCGCCACGAATTGCCTAAAGTTATTATTAAAAAAAATATAAGTCCATAACAATATATAAAATAATAAATGTTCTATGATTATTTGGATGTAGGTAGTATGTGGGAGGATATTTGATTGTTTAGGCAATTGTTTGAGTCGTAATATAAGAATTAAAGCCGCCTACATAGTTTTTTAACAGCCTAATCTATGTCTATTCAGTATATGACATTATCAAATATATACGTACCAAGGTCAAAATGGTGGCCAAGCAAATGGTAGAGCAAATATACAATTTTATTATACATAAATGTACATACATGGACATTCCGTTCTCCGTTTTCCGCCCGAATTTGGAAAAAATCGTGTTGAGTGGCGGAACTCAACACCGTATTGCGTCTTACGAATGAGAATGTCCACAATCATCATTTTTTTTGTACAAGCAAAATTTAAATTTATATCCACTACACTAACTATAACTAGAAATATATTATATTGATATCTATATAGCCAGTCTTACATAGATCTTCAAATTTAGCGTTTTTAATATTTCACTTGCCTATTAACTCGTAGCGTACAAAATTGTCGAACAAGTTTTGATCGAGTTACGTGAATTTACGTAATATGATGTTGTTTTGGGCGTTAAAAACTGTACCGGTGATAGTTAAAATGAACACAACTACATATATATGTATGTATCACATATGGAAAATTGTGTAATGTTGACATGAAAGTGAAATTACGTGATCGATCATGTATTTTATATATTGAAAATTTCAAGAGTTACTTTTTCAATTTCAAGTGATACTTTTAAAAATGCCGATTGTTTTTAAATTATATTCAATAAATACTGTATATATACATAGCTTTGCTATATTATTACTTTTCAAATAAACTAAAATTTAAGATGCTTTATAAGAATTAAATGAGTTGAATCGCTTAAATTTTCCGTCGTATTTAAAAACAAATGAATTGAACCTCAAAACCACTTACTTAAATAATCATAACAAATTGACTCTACATTTTATTCTATCTTTTTAAATTAAATTTATATCAATATTATAAAGCTGAAGAGTTTATTAGATAAACCATTTATTGAAAAAGGCCATACAAATATTTTTCCTTTAAATTAACCGTTAAATATATGTCATATGTCATATTGACTTATAGTCATTCTCACTTAACCACACACGCAAAGCCGTAAGTTAAAACTAATATTTATTAAAATACTTGGCTCACCATTCATATTTCACCTCCTCCATTACTCAATTGTAACGTAAATAGAGAATGACATAACGAAAGATTAAACAAAGAGAGCTAAAGACAATCATTAGTTAGACGCATTTATGGCTATTATGTAAATAAGCGCGCCTTATTCCGCTATAGATGACGTCCAACGCAGTTTTACTGAGAAACTTATTTAATAAGACCGACGCGTGTATCTTTTTAGGTATTATTGTATAATATTTCTTGTATTCTTTGTTTTTTTTATCTCCAAATTGTATCAAGCACGTAGTAGGGTAGGCGGGGGGAAGCTGGGAACTGAGTGTAGCTCCGTTCCCTCACCTATTTTGGACTTGGGTAAAAATCTGTTGATTGCAGAAAAATCTGTTGATTCTTTACTTTTTACCCTATCATATTTTGGCCTCGTATACAATTATCTACATAATGATTTTTATCCAATTCCAATTAAAAAACGACAGTTAAATTTAAATGCAAAGTTAAACGCCGTTAACTAAAATACTTTGCTCTTATAAAAGCATTAAATAGCAGCTATGAGACCGTCGTGGCGATGTGGCACAAACGTGTGATTGTGACGGTTGTAGGTTCGATTCCTATTCGGGAATGAAATATTTAATATTTTCAATTTTCATTTCTTCGCTCTCATAACAAGGCACAACGCAGCGTTGAGTTCCACTACTTAACACGCAATATCACAATGGCAGATAGTGGGAAACGGAGTGTCTTAACATGTTCCTTCTAACTACCACGCTATTTGCGAGATACAGTGTGAGCTAAAATATGAAATTAATTAAAGATATTATAGACGTCTATATTAGGGTTGGTCGAACTATATTTTCCGTATAAGGAATCGTGAAAGTACATGTAAATTAAAAACTTGAGTTTAATAAACTTAAAAGAAAGACTTGAATTTAATTTTCATAAAGAAAAGAAAGAGGTTAATTAATTATTCATTATTTTAATTAAAAAAATCACTCATAATTTTTTATTAGTATTCGCATAGCAACATTCGAAAGTTATAAATATTTAGCTACGAATTAATTCAGAACGTTAAAATAAACGTGTCGTAAATAAAACGTATAATATGCCTATAAAATAAATTAATATGATAATTGTATTTGATTATTAGTTTGTTTTTTACTTGTGTGTACGTCAATTTACATTTTTATGTGTATTTTTCGTTCAAACATGTTTGTAAAATTATATGCTAATTTAGAAAAGTAGCTTTATATTTTTCCCACATGTAGCAAAATAGGCAGAGAGAGAGAGAGACAGAGATAACCTAGTGATGATACTCAACAGCATGCTTTGCCGAAATTAAAAATAATGGAGAGATCTATGAAAACGAACTCACAACCAACGCTTAAGTCAAACCATACTATGCCTATCTTAACTATATAATTTATAAAATTTTATTATAAGAGCCTAAAGTTTGGAAAAAAATATGCTTTCAAAATCACATTAGCAAAATTCACACATTGTTGTAGAAAAATGTGAGCTTACTTTTAATTATTTAACATACGTCATTAGTATTATAGTTACAATTTAATCAGTAAATAACTACGTTTGAAATGAAAAAAAAATGTTATAAACCTTTTTTGTGCTATCATTCTAGAACGACACTTTCACACGACACATGGTTTTACTGTCATAATATATATTATAAACACAAGATGTACACGTTACGTAAAGTGAATTATTTACTCGGATCATCATTTCTCAACAATATTTATGAGTATACAAAAATTGTGTATCTATATGAAAAAAATCGCAGTGTTGAATTCCATCACTCGACAATTAGGAAGGAAAATGGAGAATGAAGAATCTCAGCACTAGACTCTCTAGCCTGCTATTCGAGAAAAAACCAATTGATTAATATTATAAAATAATATTTATAGATATACATATATATTAATAAACATATATTTGCTCTATGTGACCTAATAATATCTGTTACTGACCGCAAATCTAACCGCAACCACTATAGGATACATATATCCTATAGAGGTTTGCTATTTTATATATTATTATATAAAGTACTGTCTGCATATTGTAACAATCTAATAAACCTAAGTGAATATTTTATGTTCTAAATTTATGTTAGATTATTTTATATTTTACAGAAACAAAATTGCCTCTACTTTTTAATAATTGTTATTATTCTAAGAAAAATCTATATTATATTTTAATTTTAAGTTACTTTTAAGGTATAGATAATTTTAAGTTAGTTTTAAGTTAAAATAAGCTTTCAAGTAAATAAGACACATACTAACCTAATGTTTGTCAACAGGTACGAGAGCGGCGTCCATTCCTTCGTCGTACCAAAGCCACTGCACCCCCTGACGTCACTGACTCCGACATCACCACTCCATCCCTCGAAACAACCACGAACAAATTCACAAGAAGAGGCAACAACAGGTTCAAGTTACGGAAAAATGAAAATGATGTCGAGAAAACGGAAAATAAGACATCTTCAACGGTCGCGCCGCAGCGTAGTGAGAGACCGCGCAACTTCGTACGCCGGCGGCTTGGAGGGGCGAGCTGTGAGTCCGGTTCTTGCATTCTATACAAATGACGCAATTTCCTAATATATACACACAAATAACGACTCTATTTACTATTTTTTACACTTATTTTTTTACTAAAATAGCTTGTAATATATTTCAAAGGAAGATCTCATGTAGAGTGTACAGTGCATAGGTCTTTGATTCTCATAGAGTATATTGAAAGTTATTTAATTGGCGCTTCAGACTTTTCTTTCCATTTTTTTTGTATATGTCGCCTTGACTCAAGACACGTCCCGCCAATCATTGATACTAGAAGGCTACTTGTTATGGTTTCGAAACATAAACTAGGTATTATGGAGGTGTGGCAAAGTTGTTAAACATGAAATATACCTTCTGAAATACGAAGTTGGAACGAAATAATATATTAGTAATTCATGAAAATAAGTAGAGTAATTTCAACATTAAACTCATATGTAGGGTTACAAATCAAATTATTTCACTTTGATTGTAATTTGTAATTGATAATTTTGATAATAAAAATGATTTAGATAAAGCGCGACGTTCAGTTCCATCATTCATCAAGCAACGTCTCGAAAATTTGGCGGAAAATAAGGAATGGATGAATTATTTCATATCTTCCTCTGCTTATCCTTCCATGTGGAATAAAGCGTGGATATGCTTTTTCATTACCTTTAATATACAGCTTTACTACATTTATTTTATATTGATTTGATTATGTTCTGAAATAATAAATAATTTGTAATAATCAGTGCTAATATCGTTTTTGGGCTCACAGTTTAATTTTTTTGTCTATGCCGCTATTATAAGAGCTCATTAAACTTAGCAGAGAAGACGTAGCAACGCTTATTAATAGATAACTCTGTCACCAATTTTGATTTTTTTTATTTTAAATTAAATTTACTTTATATGTACTGTTATGCAGTTGCTATAAATTTTTATACTACTGAATTGTGTAATTCCACTCTATTTTTTATATTATCAAAATATACATATCAAACACTAACAATAAGGCTATAATTATTTATTTCAAAACGGAAATACTCGTATACATTATAGCAAAATTAAGGCCAAAATAAAACCTTACAACAAACATACGCTATAGGTCAACACGTACTTAGTACTACATATACACGAAACGAGTACAAATGACCGTGACAGTGTTTACAATATCTTGACGTCCTTATCTTCTTGGCAAATATCATTTAGACTACTTGGATAAATATATACACGCAAAATAAGCCTATATTTAATTTAAAATAAAGACTATAATAGTATGTACAGTTTCACAATTGAAATTGTGTAATTGTCACGTTATAATGAATCAGGCATAAGGTCGTCTAGAACATGTTTTATTAATGAAATCGCTTAAACTCGTTCTGGTGTTTGTGTGTCCATCATTTCCTATCACATGTTTTCTCTTGAATATTGATGGAGGATGTGAGATGTTGTTACGGCAGGACCGGTGCGACGAGTTGTCAAGAAATTAATATTAAATATTTTCTAGTTTTATATCAATCTGCTTCAGGCTTCTTTCGCATAGCAGGGTAGGTTGAGTGAATACTACTATATTTAGTGAAGTCCCTTTTTTGGTTATCGCCCAAATTCGGGATATTGCGTGTTGAATGGCGGTGCTCAACGCCGCGATATACTTTCTTCAGCTTCAGAACTTCACATATAACAGTGTAGTTAGGTCTTTTCTTTTTAGTTAAATGTACAAGGTGCATGGCTGTATAACAATATACATACAATGATTCTATATGACAGAGTATATATTAGAAGGTTATACGTTTTTTATGATATTATGAGTGACTTTATTTCCTTTAATTATAAAGTTACTTATTAAGAAAAAGTATTAAAATTTGAACGTAGCAATATTTGAACCCGCTACTCTTTGGAAACCGTCCAAGGTTCAAATCCCGCTACGTTGAAATTTTTATACGTTTTCTTAATAAGTATTTTTGTTTATAAATAATGTTTATAAAGTTATTCGCTTATAACTTTAATCCTCTTAACAAGACGGCGAACTACATTTAGTATTCATTAAGCACATACCGATATTGTAATGCAAGCTTATTGCGCGTTGAAGTCTTTTGTATACAGAATATATCCGTCATAGAATATTTAATATACATACCTATTACGTCCTACGACAATAACTTAATAATTATTATTAGTAATAAAATTATTTCAATTATGGCCTCAGGGGTACAAGCATATGACAGGTTGTGGGTTCGATTCCCATTTTAATAAATTAATTATTAATTATTTTCGCTCTGGTGTCGAAGCAAAGTTCCGTCACTTAACATGCAATGCCTACATACATAAAGCGAAAATTGGAGAACGAAATTTAGGTTCCCTTTGCCTACCCTGATATGTGTGAGATACAGCGAACCTAAAAAAAATCTACTAATACATCAAAAAAATCTAGGGACACGCAAATAAAATTTCGAAATGACCATACAATTGAACCAATATAATTAATATGTAGAGCATGACAATTACCTACTATTGTACCATTGAACCAAACGTCCATGGCAAAAACGCGACAACAACCATTTTTGAAATATTACAAATTTCTAATGCAATAGGCGCCTATGTATGTGTGGTATTTATGCATACCACACGTTACCAACGTTCTCACGCGAACGATTAATGTACAGTTGGGCAATTTTGTTTAAAACGCAGCGATTATTTGCTTAAAAATGTTTAATAATATCCGCTGATAATCAAAAGCTGCGACGCGATCTGCTTTGCTATTTTGTTTTCAATGTTTTGGCATTGCCATCGTGCTAATTTAAATAATTATATATGTAAAATAATATATGGTATATTATAAATAAAATGATGAAAAATAAAGAGGTAAGTCGTGGCGCATGGGTACAAGCGTGTGACTGTAATGGCGAAAGGTTGTGGGTTCGATCTCCACTCGAGAATTTGGCGAAAAATAGGGAGCGGAGTTTCTTAGCTCTAGGCTCTCTCTGTCGGTATTTCTTTAGAAAGGTGCTTAAAAAACAGTACAGCAGTTGCCTTATCGAGTCCTTTCTTGAACATATTATTTTGTTATTTGCCTTAAATAAGATTTTTTTCATATTTTTAAAGTTAGACCAAGCGATTTTTCTTCCCTATGTCAAAATCAAAGCAAGATAATTTCTTATTAACACCTGTCATGGTCGGTGTCTTTAACTCACAGATATTTGTGTACAAACAATCCAATCATATACTCTAATAAGTTCTGTTAACACGCTTTGAATTCTACCGCTAATAAAATAAAGTTAAATTTTGTATATTTGATACATAATAAATTATCGTGATTTTCGCTTTCGAAATGCTTCACGGTGTTGGAATTGCAGAGTCAAGTTCTCAGCAAAACCTTGAAGATTCACTTGTATAATAAACAAAATTAATTTATCAACAGAACTATTATTTCGTTTAAAAATAATACTGTCCCTATACATTTAAATCCTCTCAAAGTACGATATTTTAATGTGAGTATAAGGACTTCTCTCTTGAATCAGCTTCACGCTGTATCCCGCACACTGCAGAGTAGGCAGAGGGAACCTAGTGTTAGGACACTCCGTTCCCCACTTTCTGCCGAATTCTGGAGGCATTGCGTGTTGAGTGGCAGAACTCAAGGCCGCGCTTGTCCTCGACACCAGAGCGAAGAAATGGAAATATAAATTTAAGTAAATATTTCATCACCTCGAGTGGGAATGGAACCCACAACCAGTTGTAAAGTCACACAGTTTTACAGTCACACTTTGTGCCATTGCGCCACGGTTTCTGAAGAGTCATTTGGAGAAATTACTATATTGAAATTATTATATCCCCCCTCTCTGGCAAGATAAGGCGCAGTATTAGGTTCTGCTACTCAATATGCAATGCCTCGAATTTGGGCGGAAAGTGGGGAACAGAGTGTTTTAACATAGATTAGTCTTCTCTACCTACCCTATTATGCGAGATAAAGCGTAAATAAAAAAATATCTATTCATAAAATTTGTATTAAAGTACCATTGAAGTTCGCACTGGCTATTAATAAAAAAAAATTTACATATTAAATTGAAAATTCTTAATTATTTCGTCTAAGTAAGATTAACGTAACGTAAGGTATCATTACTTGTAATTTAATTGCAAATGATTTTATAATTACTAATTATAATTATGCATTATCTAATTAATTATAATTATTTTCTACAATATTTAAATCCTTAAATTTTTGTAGTTCTGAGAAAAGTGACTTTAAAGGCTGCTTATAATTATGCTAATATTATTAATTAATCCGTGCTGCATCAGTACGCACAACGTAGAGACACAACGGCTATCTTTTTTGCTCTGGCACTATTCAAATGGCAAAAAAATTGGGCGGGAACTGAAGAACAGAACGTTTGTACGTTAAATAAATATGAATTATACTTTTTTCTTAACATTTTAGTTATATAGAGTAAGGAGATTCCATTACATAGAATTCCATTCTCAACATAAAACAAATTGGCTATGAACTAGAAATTGTGAATTACGAATATCGGCAAAATTCAGTTTTTTTCCAAACGCAATATAACTAAATAGCTCAAATGACTGACAGTAATATTATCTCAGTAACAAATATAGACATGCCTGACTAACAGCTTACAAGTTGCCTTAAAAAGCGAGAGAAACCGCGCGCCGCAGCTATGGCTATGGTGAGGTGAAAGCAACCGGTCAAGTGTAACGGCTTTCTTGCATTACGCAATCTATCTATTAGATAATCATTAGTGACTAGAATGTTTGTCAAAATGACTTACTTATATGTATAATTTTTAAAATGGTCATAGATTCCATTCATTTCTGCTCATAATATATCATGTATTTGATGTTGTTTGAAATTCTCAGAGAGAATCTAGTTTGGGGAACGGAAGTACCTTAATAAGAACAGGGTGCTTTAAGATCAGGTTCCCAAATTCCCTCTGCCTATCGTGCGCTTTAAAAAAAAGAATCGAGCGTTATATTTCTGTTTTCTTTCGTTCTTTCTGTTCGACTGTTGTACGACCTGCAACAACCGACACAGTAGGTCATGCTGGTAGATTTTTAAACTGATTGACGATACTGTCATTGTTATGTTTATTGGCAATTCAAAAATTTCTTGGAATAAATGTATTATTGTTTTGATAAATTTTAATTTAATTTTATTTAAAAGAACAAACAAAAAAGTACAACTTACATTTTGCTTAAACAGATAAAAGAAATGTTACATATTTTTTTATCAAAATATGAAAATCCAAAATAAAATTATCACAATATATCCAAACCATCGTCGTCAGTTACACTAAAAAGTAATATTTTTTTAGTTTTTCTATGTGAAATTTGAACCCTCAAACCTTTTTTCAGTTCAAAGATATCTATTAACTAACTCACTACAACTACAAAGGCGTTAATTCTTCTCAATAATCACTATGATCTAAACGCCTTATCGTTTATCTCAATCATACAATAGTTAACCTTTTTAACCGTTGAATCTGATTACATACAATTGATAGACGTGTTAACATTTTGCGAATATTTGCTTACTTCAATTTGAAATTACTACAGTCTTATCGCAGATTTCACTACGTTTGGGTCAAATTATTTTTATTTGTAACAAATTCAATATTATAGTCCAAAATTATATTTTTAAAGAGGCGAGGCGAGTCATGGTGCAGAGGCACAAAAATGTGACTGTAAAATAGACTGGTTCGATCCCGACTCGAGGAAATGAAATATTTATTACATTGATATTTTCATTTCTTCGCTGGTGTTGTCACTCAACACACAATGCCTCCAGAACTTAGTGGAAAGTGGGTAACGGAGTGTCTTAACACTAGGTTCCCTCTGCCTACCCTGCTAAGTGTGGGATACAGCGTAAAGCAGATTTGATTTAAATAAATCAAATCTGCCGGCAAATTGAGGCCGGTCGTGGCGCAGCGGCACGAAGTGTGACTGCAAAACCGACTGGTTGTGGGTTCGATTCCCACTCGAGGAGATGAAATATTTACTTAAATTTATATTTCCATTTCTTCGCTCGGGTGTCGAGGTTAAGCGCGGCGTTGAGTTCTGCCACTCAACACGCAATGCCTCCAGAATGCGGCAGAAAGTGGGCAACGGAGTGTCTTAACACTAGGTTCCCTCTGCCTACCCTGCTGTGTGCGGGATACAGCGTGAAGCTAATTTAATTTAATTTTAAATCAAATCTGCTTTACGCTGTATCCCACGTACCACGTATTTCTAAATCTCATTTTTTAATTATACGCAACTACCACATTTTGATTGTAGTCAAAAATTCCTTCATTCTCGAATTTTCACAACGATTTATTATTAGAATATACATATTTCTTCTGTCATTTCGAGCCTATATCCATAATTATTAATAAAACACGTAAAAATGTTACTTATATTTAGACTACAACAATGAATAAGTCGGTAATGTAGGTAACATTGAAAAAATTAAGGTCTTTAAGGTCTTTTAAATTTTATTTCTCATTAAATAACTATATTTACATATTTATAACACAAAATGAGTGTCGTGGGATAACGACCTGTTTAGAAATCCTATCCATTCATCCAACAGTCCCACGCTCTTGTGACACACGCATTTTCTCCGCTCATTTTCTCTTGAGCAACTCGAGCGTTAAAACGACGTTTATATGAAGGTAATGTGGTGTAGTGGTAAACGCAACGGTTTTGGGTTCAAATTCCACGTGGGGGCGTCATTGTATTTAAGTTATTCTTAATTCTTTACTCTGGTAGACAAGCGCGGAGTTAAGCATCTTAGCACGTAGTGTTTCGGCAATTTAGCGGAAAATGGGAACGAAGTGTACTTATAATATTAAATTCTTTTGCCTATCCTGTTACGTAAGAAAACGCATGAAGTGGCTTTTTAAATACCAAAAAGTATTTATCAATTTTATTTACGTAATCACCTAAAATATGTCACAATTTTACTCATTCGCGGTGCTGTCAAGGACTAAGCTGTGGATATACATTGCCTTATTATAGATTTGATTTCCACTCGCAGCAATGTCTAAATTAATATTATTTTTATTTTTAATTATCCATTATGGGTATCGTGTAATTTTGCGTTTTACTAATCACATTTATAAAATTCGTAACTTAAGGAAATAATAAAATCAACCTATGTAATATAATTTTAGAATAAATTGATGTTTTTAAGAAACATTCCGCATTTTCAAAGTTTTAAGTTAGAGACAATCTATTGTTAAAATTAACATCAAAACCAAAATTAATTTTAACGAATAAACTAGTAATTAATTATATTAATGCCTTCGAAAACAATGGACCTTTCAACGACGCGTAATTTCTCACAATTCTTTATATAATTTAATTATATTATATAATATATTAACAAGTGCTTCCCAAAAACATTATTATAAAAGAATGTTGATAGAATAAAAAAATTGTCGCGAACTTCTTTTATAACTTTTAAGTAGCAACATTTTAAGTAAGTATACTTCTATACAACAAAATACAGGAAAAAAATAGATTTGATTTTTGCAATAAGTAATTATAAAGTAAAGTAAAGTAAACGTTATATTCCTATGGATATACGCATATTTTAAGAAATAAAATTATCATAAATTTTTACTTTCACCAAAAAAAGATTTATAAATAAATAATGCATATTTTTATTCAGTTTTGAGATTTCACTTTAATTTCGACGACGTAAACTTGTTTCCTAGTATGTACGTATCCAGATCAAAAAAATATACTTACAAGTTACGCATAAGGAAAAGTTTTTATATAATTTTTAAAGTAAGGCCTTTTAAAAGTATCATTTTACCGCATTTCGTTGTGAAATGTGTAGATCAAAGAAATGGGAGCAGATTAATCAATGTTATGATTGAGGTTTGATGTAATTTTATCTATAGGTTCCTTTTAAAGAAACATTTACTTCAACTTTGTGTATAATTTATAAAAAATAAAAATAAAAAAAAGGTTGTGGATACAATCCCTATTATTATTTTTTCGCTATGGTAATATTTTCAAAATGCAATTTCCTTTGCAATTAAATTGTGTGAAATGTTAAGTATTTTATTACTAGTTTCTCTCTTCTTCTTATGCTGCTAAATGCAGGGTTGTCGAGAAAAAAAATATATAAATAAATATATTCTAGTGGTTTTCTCGATTGGCTACGCTATGTACTTCCCAATCACACCAAATGTTTTTAAATTCACATAGCAATAATATTTAAAAAAAACCAAACAATTTGGCATGGTACATAAAATCGATTTGACGACGAACACTTAATATAATTTTATACGACAACTATTAAATGACAGGGTATACAATAGCGCAAAAGTAATTCCAATTCAGAAATTTTATTATAAAATGATTTTTACTAACTTTAAATCGATGCTTTTTATACTTTTGAATTGTTATACAAGAGGTTGGAAAGCGCTTACCATTTTATAAAATTATGTTTCATACTGTATAAAATAGAAATACAAATAAATATAATAATAATTAATTTAATTATGATACTGAGGCCAGTCGTGGTGTGCGATTATTTACGTGACAGGTTATGGATTCGATTCCCACTAGAGGAAATGAAATGACAATGTTGAATGAAGAATTTAATATGTTCAATTACGCGCTCTGGTAACGAGGCAAAGACAATGCCTCCCGAAAGTAGGGAACGCAAGTCTTACTGTGAACGAAGGATTTTAACACTAGGTTCCCAGGTGTCCTCTGCCTACTCTGCTGTTACGGGATATAGTGTAAAGCTTAATTATAATATTTATTCATACACAGCAGCATTGCACAGTTGTAGGTATGAATATCATTATTTAAAAAAAGCCCTGCTCTGATTAAGCCGTTAGATTTATTTCTATGAAAGAGAGATGGAGTATCATAAAACTAAGACTAGATTCTCTGTTACCAAGCTGCCACACAAAAACACGTGTTTTATATGCTAAAATAATAGAACTTAAAAGGTGTTTCTCACTCCATCTTATCTACCAAAACAACCATTGTCTGAGACGCGATGTTTGAGATCTAGTCTAACCTTTCCTTAACGAACGCATTTAACTAGCGCCGTTGTATACGGACGGACGAAACACATATATCCGGCAATTTCCCGGTCTACGAGTCACAGTTACATTGATTACAATTTGTATTGTTTTCTTTAACACTTTTTTTTTATTTTGTTGTAATGTATAATTGTTTATACATAAATGACATGCATATACTCGTACAAACAACTGCTTGTATAAGTAATGTATGTGTTTTAATACATTGAAAGAATTGAGGCCGTCGTGGCACAGTGAGTCTATCAATCATAAACATCACGTCTAACCGTAAAAGCTATGCTTGTAGGTTTAATTCCCAATCAAAAAATGTTTTTTTATAAAGCACGGCACGGTTTCAACATTCAACACGTAGGTCTAGAAAATTGGGCAGATATTGGGGAACGGGATCTCTACACTACCTTACCTTTATTCCTCGATCTGCTATGCTGGAAAGAAATGCTTAGCTTTTTACAAAGCTCACTTTGTATTCCGCACACAGCAGTAGTAGGTGCAAAGGGAACCTGAGAACCTAAAGTTAAGACACACCGTCCAATTATTAATCTCCTACTTAATACATTTCTTAAACTATATTTCCATTTTATATTATGTAAATTTTCTTCAGGGAAGCTTTCTATATGAATAACCAATATTGGGCTACAAATGACTACATATAGTAACGTTATAATTTTCTTCTTCTAATAGCGACTACAGCCAAGCCAACCGTAAGCTCAACTCAAGCTGTCCTACCATCACGTCGTCCGTTCAGAATAGCGAGTCGACGTCGTCCCCTTTCCACTACCACTACCACCACAGCCAAACCTACTACTGCACTAGTCGAGAGTGAAGAGGCTTTACAGGATATTGGAGATATTGGTAAGATAATCTAACCTTTTATAATTTTAAATAACCTTTTTTCTATCTAGACTATCAAATCAAACCAATTTAAATAATGTAGATAAAATAAAACCTCAAAATATAGATAGTTTTCTTCCTAAAAATTTAACCTTCAAAATATTTTCATGAATCGTGCTTCTTTTTTAAACCTTCTAGATGCCATAGAAGATCCTTCTTTAACTCCGAGTACACCTCGAACGTCTCTCAACGTCCAAAGACGGCGTCCTCTCGTCCAACTCAAGATAGATGACCAGAATCCATCTGCAACAAATGAAGAAGAAAAGAAAAGACAAAGTAAGAAGTTCAGCGCCAGCTTCAAACAAAATCAATTGGACGAATTGTTAAAACTAAGGGCGAGTGCGGAAGAAATTGATATAACTACGGAAGGAAAAACTACTTCAGATGGTAAGTTATTCTGTACCTATAGGGACAACACTTTCGATTTTCTTGGTTTGTGCCAATTTTATTGATATGTGATTTGGTTGAGGTAATTCGAGCGCTTGATTTAAATATATGCTGTAAGCTATGGGAGTTGTTAGTTATTTTTTTAGCTTCACGCTGTTTTTCGCACATAGGCAGGAGGCATTGCGTGTTGCGTGGCGAATTTCAATGTCGCACTTTGCCTTGTTACCAAAACGAGGAAAATTAAAATATTTTATTGCTTCGAGTGGGAATCGTATACAAAATGTATCGCGTTTAAAGTTATTTTCTAATGTTATATTCGTTTTAATTTTCGATTAAGTACAATTTAAAAAAACTAAGCAAGTTTTTTTCCTAATTGAATTCTCTAATTATGACATTTCGAGAGTAATTTTGCTTACATTTATTTAATATAAAACCTCTTAACAGCACCTACATACATTAGCATTCATATTTAACAGTAAATACAATAAGAAGTGAAATAACGTAATAGTTTTAAGAAGAACTTATTACATGACATTAAAAAGTAGTATTATTGCATTTTTATTATATTTTTTCAACAGATATAAGTGCTGAAACTGCAGTCGCATTAGCAGCACACCAGCTCTTAGCAGCTCCCATACCAATCATACCAGACTACGACGAAGAGTTCTTCACGACTAAGAAAACACCTAAAACTATAGTAGATTACAAATTCACGAATCCAGCTTACACTGAAGAATATTTCAAAACACAAAGTTATTCAGACGAAACTCAAACTTATAGCACAAGGCAAAGACTAGTGGAAACTTCTACACCTAATTACAGTCCTACTGACACTAACACACCAAGGTTAGCTGAGGGCAGTTTTACTACATCTTCATTCACCAGTCGATTCTCCAAACCAGATTCAAACGTGAACCCAACACTTTCCGGAGTAACACTCAGTTTGGGTTCACAAAACGCGGAATCCACAGCTCGCTACAACCCTACAGAACCTACACCGTACACCACAGAAAGTTACGAATCCCGAGTTTCTCGACCGGGATCCTTAAACACTATATCATTAGATGAGTCCACTGTTAAACTAGCACCAACCTATTCTACGGGATTCACTAGCAAGTCCCGACCTTCAGGGTTTTCCCCGAACTTGGTTGATATAGATAGTGATATAAAATCGACGGTCAGGTCAGATTTGGGTCCATCTACAGCTAGATACGAGGGTTCTAGCGAGAAGATTCCGGTACCATTATTTGTGGAGTATTCGTCGGGTGGACAAGGCTTGCAAGAGCCTTCGTACTTTACCAGGGAATATTTGTTGGAGTCGCCAGTTACTAAAGCATATGATGGTGAGCTCACTTTAATTAATTAAGATAAGTTAGTTAAGATTTAACACAGAAGATATTTATTCATGCGTTACTTAAAAGTCAACATTATGCCCTAAAGTGTAATCAATTTTTAATTTATCATAATTTTAATAGTAAATAATAATGATTTTTTTTATTTACTATTGTAACTTATTAACAAAATGAAACTGTTTTAATATAGTGTTTAAATTTTAATATCTAACGATTATTTTATTTGAAAAACCCTTTATGCAATAACCATGTCATAAAGATCCAAATGGTGATAATAAAGTGATGAAGAAATTTGTATGACGCAAACGAACACATCGTTTGAATCTGCATTTCCTTGCTCTGATAAACACAGAATTATATAACTTGATTTTAAACTGTGTTTCTGTTCGTTTAATTTTGTTTTTAAATAATTTTTAAACTTAAAAGTTTTAAAAATTGACGCAATCGATTTTTTTAAAATTAAAGTTAATGTTTTTTATTTATAAAGATCGTAAATGAAAGTAGCTAGAAATGTTTGCTTACATTTTTTTTATAAATATTTTTTTTACAAATATTCCTAATATTTGATTTAAAGCTTTACTAAAAAAACCTAAACATTTTAGATGAATATCAATTCCTGTCACCGGGAACGACGCCACAAACGTCTACAAGAAAACCACTTAGAAGAAAAACTATTTATCGAAGAATTTCCACCACACAATCACCCACATCTGTCATACCACAAACTACACAAAAACCTAGAAGAACTACTAGAAAACCATTCGAAAAAATTCGAAAAATCCCCGTACAGAAAGAAACTCCGAAAGAAATTGTTCAAGAAGAAGTTAGTGAGAAAGAAGCAGTTAAAAAAATAACTGTTCAAAAGCGTCCAGTTCAAAAGATTAAGTTTCAGAAGCCCCCAGTTCAAAAAGTTCAAGAAGCGGTCGCGTCAATAAGACCGATTACTGATTATGATTATTATGACGATAGTGAAGAGAAAATAGCGGTGAACTATGAGGGAGAGAAGAAGGTTGTTTTACATGGGAAAGGTCAGTTTTATTATTTGGCTCTCCATTTTTTAGATATCTGTCTTTAAAAATTTTGTTCATCTTTTGTTATTTAGTTATAAACGTAGTATTCTTCTAGAAAACAGTTTTTGTGCTAACAGTTCCACATTAGTATTATTATATATCTACTAATCATTCAAAACAAAGCACATGGTTAAATTTAATACTATTTTTTTAATAAACAGGCAAAATCGAATGTCTCGACATCGGTAACTTCCCGCATCCGACCTCCTGTAAGAAGTTCATCTCGTGCGCTCGTATGGAGAGCGGCGCAGTACTGGGATGGGAGTACATCTGTCCCAAAGGACTATCGTTCGATCCCGTTGGAGGGATATGCAACTGGTCCGCGGGATTGGGATGCAACGAGAAGGATGTGTGATAGAAGATGTGAGCCTTGCAAAGTCATTTTGTTGGATTTATACTAGTTATATAGTGGATATTCCAAGTGATGTTTAAAATCTTTTATTAGTAAATATATTTAAATTCGATATAAGAATTTGAAATTGTAAAAAATCCTCTAAAATGTCTAGTTTAACTTACATAATTAATATGTTTTCATTAGTATTTTTCAACAAAATAACTTTATGAGGTTGTAACTTTATATAATCGGTTGTTGAATTCGTTATATTTGACCCGTGAGTCATATCTAAGTACATGGGTTGTCAACTTTACTCAGGTTACTATAATTTTATAAAAATACTCTCATTGTAATTTATAATTTAAAATATTATAGAACTTTTTAATGGCAACACTCTATGTCAAAGCACAGATTAAAGGCCTGTATTTATCACCGTTATCTGAGATCGATCTTAAGATGCCGTTTTCATTCCGTTTTGATAAATTACGTATCTCAAGATCTATCTCTGACTTATTTTAATCTGACTTAAGAATACGGGCCTAAACGTTAATACTCACTAACTGAATGTGCAAAAGTAGAGCTTTTTTTACAAATTGGCTGTCGTATTTATAAATATAAAATATAATTAATGGTTTATATATAACTATCAATTTGCTCTATTTTTGTACTTTAATAAAAAAATAAAAATCACTGCCAATTGTATACTTTTTCGTATTTTTATACAAAACTACTTATAGGCGTTGTCACAAAATTTTTCTAAGTTAAAATGTAGATATTGTCTATGGTTTTACTATTTTTATAGAAAGATGTAGCTCCAAAATGTGCCTTAATTATTTTACAATTCTTAGAATAAGTTATATTATGTGAATAGGAAATATAAAAATAAAAAAATATAAATATAATTGTTGTATCATTTATTTCTGGGAAGATTTGAATTTTCCAAGTACCAAACTAGCATTAGAGTAGAGTTGGGAATTCAAATAATAAAGGATAATATTATTTTTAACATTTTTTAAGTACTATTCTACACTTAGAAAAAAAAATATGTTTTTAAAAATTGTAAGCGCGCGTTTAAGATTTTCGACCTGATACGATACGAATGTAGCCTGATACGATATTTTAATATTCACAAATAAGAGCGGTGTCCAAGAGACGCGAATTCAATTTTTATTGTTTTCTAAGTAAAGGATTATATTATTTTTACAGGCCGTAGTAATGGGCCCATTTATAGAGCATATTAGAGGCAATAGATCTATGATGATGATAGCTAAAAAAAATCTTGTTTTATAAAAACAAATTTTAAACTTTAGTACTTTTTATTGCATTGCGTGACGCATCTGACTGTTAACGTGAGGGCTGTAGATTTGACTCCCACTCAGGGAATGAGTATTTTCATTCTCTCGTAATGGTATCTACAAAAAGCAAAACGTTGAGTTTCGCAACTCAACATGTATTGTTTCGTAAGGATACTCCGTACTACTGCCCTCTGCCTACCCCGCCATGTACGGCATACAACGTGACGTTAGGAAGAAAGAATTTTAAAAAATCCAGCCCCACAAAAGTTATTACTAATTATTCATTCTAACAAATGCGCTATATTTTGATATACCATGTGAATTTTAAAATACTTTGACAATTTAATGTTTCGGCCTTATTTCGGTCAGACAGTAATTAATATAGACTTTTAAATACATAGAAAGGAAATTGTATTAATATCAAACACTATATAGCAAAAAATATTTATTTTATAAAGTCCTCTTGCTAATATTAACATAACCAATGCCAACACATGTCATTTTGATATTCTGAACAGTTCCCAGGGTGTCTTCATCATCAGAGGCTTCATCATCATCATCATCATCAGTTCTCATCACTTCTAGTTTAAACATCACTCCAAAAAATTCTTTCAGATGTTGTAGAAATTTAATAGTGTAGTCAGAGAGTGGACCCACCTAAAAAAATGGTTGACATAATACTTTACAAATATGTATTACAAATCTGATAGTTTGTGAAGATTAATGAATATTTGTTTGTCTTTCACGTAAAAACTACAAAAGGGATTTAGATAAAATTTTGCAGTAATATAGCTAGAAAAGATTTTGTATAATTTGGCTATAATATACCAATAAGTTACGGCGGGCGAAGCCGTCGTTAAATAAAGCGTCAAGATAAATAAAAAAACTAAAGTAAAACAAATGATACATACAATACACTCGCTAACATCCTTCTGTCCCAAAGCCATCCATAGTGCTAAAATCCATTGAAATGCTGAATCTACTGCACCACCACGATTAATCTCATCTAACAACTTTAGTGCACATTCTTTACCTAGGTCTTCAGGTAGGGTTGTCTCACCTGTACCTACTTCTGCTGATTTCTGGAAGAAATAATACAACATAAAACTAAAAGTACCTTCTTATATAACTAAAAGTACCTTCTTATATTCTGCTTATGGCAAAATAGATAGAGGGGAATTAAATAAAATATCAACAATACTCACTGCTTCAGCACAAAAGAAGGTCTTCTCATTAGTCTCTGCTATCAAACTGATTCCGAAACCGGGACTCTTCCCAGCATTGGAGCCTCGACATTGATCTGTATTTATATATACATCTGGCAGGAATTTCAACATTACCTAGAATCATGTAAATGTTGTATGATTTTAAAACATTATTACATTTTAATAATATATATTTTGTATTTGTAAATATTTGTGCAACTATAATTATCAATAATAATTGTTGCTGTAGTAAAATGGAACAGTATTGGGCTGTCAATATAATGGTTTTGAATTTGATATTCACTTAAACAAAGAAAAGAAAAATATATTTAAATTATTTTCATTTTCCCACTTATGTAGGCAAGACATAGGGGTGGGCTAAGGTATTATGGTGGAAAGTGTCTTTACTCTTTTCTCTATCCATGCAGCTCCAGAAAAAAAAATTATAGAAATTATACTGTAGATTAATCATAAGAATTTACTGTTATTAAAAAAGTTTAATTGTTCTCAAAATATAACTTATCTTTTGTCTTATATTACACTGATTCCAAAATCGATTTAGTTTTATAGTATAACTAATATTCACAGATGATACCTCTTTAATATTTAAGGTAGACAGAAATAAAACAAACTATGACGAAGTGAATAGTGCATTATCGCATATTCTTTATTGGTTTGATATGAATAATCTAATGTTAAATGCTAAAAAAACTAAATGTATTGAATTTGCTTTACCAAACGTTAAAAAGCATAATTTTAGTCTAGAAATTAAAGGAGAAACAGTCAGTGTGTCGGAATCAACTATTTTCTTAGGTTTAACGATAGATTCCAAACTCCAGTGGTACACTCATCTAGAAACACTTGCGGATAAACTCAGCTCTGCCGCGTTCGCAATAAAAAAAGTAAGACAAATGACGGACGTTGAAACTGCCCGACTAGTCTACTATAGCTATCTTCATAGTATTTTATCTTATGGAATGTTGCTATGGGGCAGTGCTTCAGATATAAATTCAATATTTATTCTTCAAAAAAAAGCCGTGAGATATATTTATAATCTAAGAGCTCGAGATTCTCTGCGAGATGTTTTTAAAGATGCAGGTATTATTACAGTTGCTTCACAATTTGTATATTATAATATTCTGTTTGTCCGGCAAAATGTACAGTGTCATAGTAAAAATAGAGATATACATACGATAGGAACGAGAGATAAAGATTAAACTTGTTACGCCACATTTTCGCCTCCAAAAAGTTAATAAATCTTTTATGGGTCTGAGTATACATGTATATAATAAACTTCCGCAGTGTATTCTAAGTTTGCCACTACCACAATTTAAAGTAGCTTTAAAAAAAATACTAACAAGTAAAGCTTATTACACTGTTCAAGAATATTTAGAGGATAAACATGTATGGAATTAATGTCTATTGAATATGATTCAGGATAGCTGCCAGTTAATGTAATAAAATTATATATTATACCATTGACTTTGAAAAGAGCAACTGTTGAGTTTCTTGCCGGCTCTTCTCAGCAGAACTGCCTTCCGAACCGGTGGTAGCTTTTTATTTTTTGTTATATGTTCATTCGACGATTCAAAAGTGCTTATAAAAGTTTATTTGAATAAAGAATATTTTGAATTTTGAATTAACAATCAAATTATAAAAAAAATATACACACATTTTGAACTTGCAGAGCTTTACACATGACTTAAAAATCAGAACACTTTTTCGTTTTCCGAGAGTTGCACCTTCAAAGCCGGCAATGTATTTTTTATATATTTTCTTAAAAAACTATTAGACTGTGGTATAACACAAAAAATTGAGAGTATACATACCCCCTTAGCAGATTCAACAACTCTATTAGCCATAGTGGGTGACACTCGTAGAGCGTACACTACTCCTCGTATTCTCTTGATGAGGCCCCATTGTCTCCATTGCAAGGGCCTTAAGTGTCTTCTTACCGGACATTTGAATACTAGTTCACCTCCACCAAGTGGTGGGGCTCCTGGAAATAATGCCATTATATGTTTATTTAAAACATTAAGTCTATTTATAGCTAACTAGCTTCTATCTGTGATTTGCCTCCATGGTCCTGAGATTAGTATATTCAACCAGACAAATTCTTCAATGTTTAAAATTTTACTGTAGATATCATATAGATAGATGTTACTATAGATGTCACACATAATATATTATTATTTTAATACAAAAGAAAGACGAGGGGAATCTTGTGTGACACTTTATTCTACTTTCAAACTGAATTCAAATTACTAGGCTTTTCAAAATATAATATGAAAATAATTAATTATCACATTAATAATACATTGACGTCAGTTGTGGCGCAACGGCAAGAGACTGTAAAACCGATTGGTTGTGGGTTCAATCCACTCAAGGAGATTGTTATATATATGATTTGATCATTTGTTTACCTTTTTGTATAAAAAGATAAATCAAGTGGGTATTTTGATAATAAATTGATTGTTACACTTTGTGTCTTGCTACCAAGTAGTGTTGCCAAATTATCGATAGTTTCGCGATCGATAGTTTTACTCTAAAAAAGCCTATACGATCGATACAACAATCGATAGTATCGATCTTATCGATACTATCGATTCTATCGATAGTTTAGAAGAATACAATACAATCGGCTAAGTGCAATACTATCGATACTATCTGTAGTATCGTATCTCCTAATCGGAAATTAATCAATACAATCGATAGTATCGATACTATTAAATGTCTAGGATACAATAGTATCGATAAAATCTGTAGTATCGATACCATCGATTATTTTGCACTATCGATTATATGCTAATTTACGATAGTATTGAGTATGATTCTTAAGCTTAATTACAAGATGAAATGAAAAGAACAAAATACGTTTTTATTATATTTATAATTACGTATGAATAAGCAATTAGTTACGTACTTCAACTAAGATGTTTCTAATATCATAATGATTGGTTACTACACATGAAAATAATAAGCAATACTATCGCAAATTAGCAAGAAATCGATAGTTCACAATAATCGATAGTATCGATACTATCGATACTGTCGATATTATCGTTTTCTAGAAATTCAATAGTATCGATACTATCGATAGTATCGATGTCTTTCTGATTTGGAGATACGATACTATCGATAATATCGATAGCATTGCATTTGTCCGATAGTATTGTACCCTTTTGAACTATCGATAGTTTCGATACTATCTCTTTAATCGATACTATCGATTTTAATATCGATAGTCCTTCTATCGGACTACTATCGATAGAATATCGAATTCCGATCGATAGTCCACTATCGATCGGCAACACTACTACCAAGCTCAATAAATGAATATACATTAAATATTGTATTATTTAAACATAATAGTGGCGACGAGGCTAAATTTGTAAAAAAATGGATTATAAAGCAGTGAAATTTGATGGATTTAACCCGAAAATCGACATTTGGGACAATTACATTGATAGACTGAAATTTTGTTTTGAGGCTAATGGAATCATGTTGGATGGGGCAAAACGAGCAAACTTCTTTACTGTGTGTGGTGCCGAAGTGTTTGAGACATTCTTAGCATTAATTACACCAAGAAAAGCTAGTGATGTAACATTCAATGAAATTGAGGTTATTCTAACAAAACACTATAGCCCAAAACCAAATGAGATTTCTATGTCGTACAAATTTTACACGCGTAATCAAAATGTCGACGAAAAGGCATCAGATTATATAGCTCAATTGCGGAAAATTAGTTCATCTTGTAATTTTTTGGAGTTGGAGCGCATGTTACGAGATAGACTAGTGTGTGGCATGAGAGATCATCGATTACAATATGAACTATTAAAGAGAGATAATTTATGTTATCAAGATGTGGTGGATGCGATGCTGTCATCAGAGAGTGCGGGAAAGGATTATCGTATGATACAGAATATTACAACAGAAGCTAAAACATATACAAATATCAACGCAGAGTCATCTCAAATTTCTCAAACGGAACCCATGGATATTAATTCACTACAACAAAAAAAGAATATACGATTATGTTACAGATGTGGTGATCGTCATGGCGGAGAGTGTCGTTTTATTAATGCAATATGTCGATTTTGTAAAAAAAAAGGCCATATAGAGAAAATTTGTACACTTAAAAAGAAATCATTCAAACACAATATTAATTTTACTGAAGATGAAGTTGATACTTATTTAAACGGTATTTATAGTGTAGAAATAAAAAACAACACACCATGTTTTATCGTAGAATTGTAGTTAGACGTCATATAGATCAGATTATTAAATTAAAAAATAATGAAGAAACCGTAGATGTTAATGATGATAGTTTTCAAGATAAAGAACAAAATTTGGAAGATGAAGTAACAAGGTCAAATCAAACAACTAGTAATTGTGAAATAACTGAAGAAGAAAATGACAATATTATAGAAATTCCAAGCTCTGAACAGTGGGGAGAAATGCTAGGAATTCCTAGCTCAGCTGAAATAACAATGTCAGGGGGAAAGATTAAGAATAAGTTTCATTTGCATTCGAAAGTACCATATTCTCGGCCCAGTTGTTCTAAATTTAATAATAATTAGATTTGCTAAAAGTGTATTGTGATTTGTATTCTAAAATAGATCTTTATTAAAATTCTTTAAGTGATTGATGTATAATTAAAGAGGTCAATAATTACTTAGGGGGAAGATATGTTATATATATGATTTGATCATTTGTTTACCTTTTTGTATAAAAAGATAAATCAAGTGGGTATTTTGATAATAAATTGATTGTTACACTTTGTGTCTTGCTACCAAGCTCAATAAATGAATATACATTAAATATTGTATTATTTAAACATAATAGAGATGAAATATTTACTTAAATTTGTATTTTCATTTCTCTGGTGTCGTGATTAAGCGCGGCATTGAGTTCTGCCACTCAACACGCAATACCTCCAAAATTCAGCAGAAAGTGGGGAACTGAGTGTCTTAACACTAGGTTCCCTCTGCCTACCCTGCTGTGTGCGGGATACAGTGTGAAGCTGATAATAAAAAAACAATAATACATTATTTAACTGTTCATTCAATACAATAAATATATTAATAGCAAATACTAAATAGTTATATAGTATTCAATTCAAAAACTCATTAGTACTTACCCCTTCTTACAACCTTCAATTCTAAACCATCATCAACCAGAATAAACTTCAATAGTATTGGCAAAGCTGTACTCTTTATTTTATCGACTGATACATCTAATTCGTGATGTGTAACACCTTGAAGAACTGCATTTAATGGTTCTTTACAAAATGGTCCTAATGCTAGGAGCACTTCTAAATAGTAACCTGAAATTGTTATTTATTACTTTTGTAAATAGGAATAAAGAGAAACACCACACAACACATAATTGCTGAATCTGGAGGAAAGTGAGGAAGTTAGGTAAGTTTAATTTATTATTGTAGAAGTTATAACTAACCAAACGATATATTAACAAAAGGTACAATTTGATTAAAATATATACTATTGAAGACCGACTAATTCTATACATAAAACTGACAAATTTTATAAATAAAGCTTCACTTCACTTCAAAATATACGAACCTATTCCTCTTTGTGTGCAACAAGAATGTGTAACTTGTCCCCCAATCAAAATACCTGGTTGGTAATATATTGATGTACCAGTTTCATTTAACTCTACTCTAGAACCATTTGTTATCTTATCTAATAAACGTACTAGGTTTATTTCGTATTCTCTGAGGCCAGGATCATCGTGTGTACTGCGAATCTCCTCTATTTTAATAGAACGACCACTTAACGTCGACAATAACAACCTCTGACGAAAAAAATTGCTGCCTTTGTACACTAGAACATCGTTATGTATTGTAGCTGGCATTTTAAGGAATAATTTAGTTGGGTCTTCACATTAATAATAACAATAATAGGGTTCTTTGATAATAATAAATATTCCAATAAACACGTGTACTTAAAGAAATAAGCTGTCACAACAAAACATTTTAGATTTGAATACTTCAAAATTCAAATGTCAATAATGTGACAGTTACTCCATGTGAATGAATTTTCTAAAAGCACTGTAAATGCTCCAATTACATACACATAATTTGTAATATACAAGTTTTATATCTTAGTTGTATTATAATTTAAATAATATACTATTAGAGAAACTGTTCCTTATATTGTTAAATGAAAAACATTTGTGTGAAATCAAAATATTAAATAACACCTCGATTTTCTTAAAGCCAAGCTAGCCATACATGCTTCTATTACATTTGTACAAAATAATATATATTTTGTATTAAGATATATATTTTTTGGTAATGGGAATTCTGCTCTTCATATTGTTAAATGATGATGATAATCATACTTAAAATTAAAAATCAGCTTCACGCTGTATCTCCCACACAGCAGGGCAAGCAGAGGGGACCTACTGTTAAGACACTCCGTTTCCCACTTTTCGCTGAATTCTGAAGAAATGAAATTATAAATTTTATATATAATATTTCTCGAGTGGGAATCGAACCCACAACCATTCGATTTATAGTCACACTTTGTGCGTCTGCGCCACGACTGGCCTCTATAATCATATTTTTTTTTTAATAAAAAGTCTGTTAAATTTTAATGTCGTCTAAAATCGTATTACTAAATGCGGATTTGAGCAATTGTCAAATTCACATTTGACCATTTGACATTTAATTTCAAACAATCGCATGTGTAGTAGCAAATAAATAACAATTTTCATTTCTCCTTAAATAAAACAATGCAAAGCAACTGAAATGAAGGTATCAATCGGAGACGTTGTTCTTCCTGGTGACTACTGCGAAGATATATCTGAGGCCGGTGAAAAATCTAAAGTGATTATTGGACCGGGCTTACGGAAAGAAGTCGACCGTGTTTACATTACCAAGTCTGGTGTATTGAAAAAAAGAAACCCTGGCACGTATTGGGTGGATAGCTATCAGAAGAGATATGTTCCATCTAGAGGAGAAAATGTAATAGGTGTAGTGGTACAAAAGTCAGGAGATATATTCCGCGTTGATGTCGGCGGGAGTTTAACTGCTGCTTTATCTTACTTATCATTCGAAGGAGCCACTAAGAAGAACAGACCTGAGGTGGAAGTCGGAGATGTCATTTACGCTAAAATGTTAGTAGCAAGCAAGGACATGGAGCCGGAACTAGTTTGTGTTGACTCACATGGGAAGAAAGGACGATTAGGTGTTTTGACTGATGGATTTGTATTTAAATGTTCATTGAACCTTGTTAGGAAGATTTTAAATCCAAACTGTCCTTTACTTCCCTCCTTAAAAAATGAATGGCCATTTGAGTTAGCTGCAGGCATGAATGGTAGAATATGGATAAAGGCTAAAACTATGAGAGAAACAATTGCTGTTGGTAATGCTATTTTGGGCGCAGAATATTTAAATGATAAGGAAATCAAAAGTATGTGTAATAATATAGCTGCTGTTTTGGCTGGACATGTATCATAGTTATGAAATAATAAAGTAATTGTAAAAAGTTAGTTTAATTTTATTTACCATGCACTTCATGGAATAAATACAACTGGAGACAGAAACTGGAGAGAGAAATTTATTAATTATAACTACAACTCACAACAAATATTGGCACTATTTGGCTGCTTTTATTTATGTAGGCTATGTAGGGTAGGCAGAGGGGACTTTCTGCTGAATTCTGAAGGCAACGTGTGTTGAGTGGCGGAACTCAATCCCGCACTTTGCCTAGACACCAGAGCGAAGAAATAAAAATTATTTTCTTATTTTGTTAAGTATGAATATCTACATTCTATTCACTACATCTGTCATACCACCATACCAATTACAATAAAATAATGTATTATGTATATTTGATTAAACAAAACTAATGTATTTTTGGTACATGTCTTCTTTATTAAATAAAGATTTTAATATGCATTTAAAACTGTCATAATTTAAATTTAGAAGCAGATCATAGTACAAAAAAAGTAACTTTCATTCAGATCCAAAACATAGCTTCCAAATAATTACAGTAGAATCCAGTTATAATGACTCATAATCACCCTCACTCAGTTGTTATAAGTGAAGTTGTAATGAACAGATATACGTCCATAGTGGCCCAATATCAAACTTACCATATACCTACAGCTGCATAGCTAAACACCATTCCTTCAAGTCTTTCTTATATAACCTTTGTCACATGGCATTAGTACAAATTAATACAAAATCAACCACATCAATACAAATTTTGTTTCAGCATCATAACCAATATTTTTTAGCTTCACACTATTCCATACAGTGCCCACCTGTGGGCAAGAATTCTGAAGGCATTGTCTATTGTGCAAGTGGCAGAACTCAACTCTACGCATTGCCTCAATACCACCGTGAAATAAATAAAATATTAATATTTCAGTTCAGTAAATATAAATATTTCATTTGCTCAAATGGGAATTGAACTTGTCACATTTACAGTCATACATTTGAGCCCCTGCGCCACAACTGGCAACATCAGACAAATCATCACACATCACAACAAATCAGACCCTTTTGGCTAATATTCAGGAAATAATCAAACATTTAGTATGTGTTGCATGGCTGATTTAGCTTTTTGTTGAAAGCATACTTATTAGAGATTTAAAAAAATACAATAATTAAAGGAGTATAACACTTTTTTTTGTAAAACAAATGTGAACCAAGAGTGCAGTTTCAATTTTGTTTTCTAAAAAAAGTATTTTTGTGTGGAATGAGTCTTTAAAATGTTTAAATTCCATGCAATTATCTTTGGGTAGCATATAATTTGGAAATTCTTCTTCTTTCTATATTAAATTTTAATAGGAGGATCATAGTCAGTTTACAAGAAAACAAATAGAAACAGTGATGAAGGTTTATTTTGGCAAATGCGACTAACCTAATGGATAGAATCTCAATACATACGTAAAACTGTTTTGATCATTCTGTACAGATTAAACAACTCCTTGTATTGGTTTTAATTATTAAATTTTACTTGAACATAAATTGGCACAGGTAAAAAATAATTTAAGACAAAAATTATCAAAGTGATTAAAAATTATATTTTATTATAAAATCTACTAGGGAATCCAATATAAACAGATGTATTATTTTTATTTGAAATAAATTATTAATAGAAACGAACAAGCCACGCCACTCTCTCTCTATATACAACATACTGTGGCAGTATCGCACAACGCTGTTTAAACAACAACTAACTATTAATAGGATTTCATTGACCAGAATAATTTCGCCTATTATATTATAATAATCAATAATTATTAAGTAAAACAATAAAATAACAAAATGAGCTGTAACAACTTGTATACATTGAAATTTCTCTAAAATTTCACTGTTAGTGTAAGAGAATTAAATTTGTTATTATGCAATTATTATGAAATGCGTTTTTAAATTTTAAATTTCAATGTATACAATCGTTATACAATAGTTTAAACTATCTTAGATTTTAAAGAACATTTCTCAGACCCTAATTGATGAATTGAAATTAATATTAAAATTTAGCGTTTTTCATGTATATTTTTATAATATTGAAGTTTTGCTGATTAGTATGTGGCACATCAGGTCATGTAGGACTACCCAGTTTAAAATCAGTCTAAACGGACCTAACGACAAGCCTCTTTAGTATACATGTTGGTAAAAATAATTCTACCTATAGGAATATAGTGCTAAGAAATGTATACTATTGATTGAATTAAATAAAATAAATAAGCAATTTTTTCTAATAAAAAATATATATTTAGTTTTAATTATATTACTTTCCATTATTTATATCATTAAATAATAAATTATGTTAAATATTAAATTTGAACTTTTATATTAAAATTAAGATACGTTTCTTATGGAAGTAAAAGAGACAATGAATTAAAAATCGTAATTTAAATAAAAATCTTTGTGTCTATCACTCTAGCAATTTAAATAGCATTTTCAAACACATAAGTACATACATATATATTTTTTGAATGGTAAAATAAAGAAAAAAATTAAATAAACAAACTCTTAGTACTATATCCTTTAAATGTATCACTTAAAGAAAGCTTCTCATAGGAATGTTCTTTTATAATGAATCAATCGACAGATACAGTACTTTCAACAAGTAGTAGCCGCTTTGAGGTTAAGTTAGCTATAGTTAGACTTAGGATTTTTGTTAATTTGTATTATTTTCTTCTAGAGTGAAGGATACGTAAAAGTTCAGAAAGGCTAACTTTAATGCGGCCACGACTCGTCGACCGTACTGTAAATATGACCAATATAGTATATGAATTTGTAATCTGTGTTCAGTCGCAATTATAATCATAGTTACCTTATTTTTTTTTATTTGTATTTTTTTGCTTATTTCAACTGTCATATAAGTTTCTGTTAAATTACTTGACCGATATCTGTAAGACATCATCCTATATGAAAATTAGCAGAAAGTTATAGGTAGTTATTAAATAACCTTAATCTAGTGCTAGTAGTTTAATTAAATAATAAAAAAAGTGATTTAAACTGTAGTTAATATTTTTGAGATTAAGCCAGATTTTATCATTATAACCAAACTACTAATACCAGACAAAATTCACTTAATCGATTATAATAATCTGCGTGATGATCATTAGCTATTTACATACAAAACGAATTACGCTTAAAACAAATCGATTTTTAACACATTTTAATATTTACACAATCGATTTAGACTTGAAAAGTGTTTACAAACAAGTCTTTAAAACGCAATTCAAACAATAAATAAGACATGCCTATTGAAAATTTACAAAGTTTTTAAGAAAATACTAGTATGATATTTAAATATTATGGAGAATTAAATATACCTTCGTCTCGACTTCAGTCCCATAGTGATTTTTTTCATTTTATCATAATACAGTAAATTACTAATATTTACAAAATTGCATTTACATCACAGCAAAACCAGTAACACTATACAATATTTACAATTATATTGAAACAGTCAACTTTCACGTTTTTTTTTAAATACGAAAATATAATTTAATCTATCGTTAAAATCAAGAGATCAAGACTTAATGGCTACTTTCACACTTGACCCTTGACAAATGTAGATAGATTAAAAAAAATAAAGGACATACAAATCCAGCAGAATTGTTTTTATTAATAAAAAATATATTCGAAAAAAGGTAAACTAAAGTCAGTCATGATTATATGACGTCATCAATATATTATTTTGTCTAAATACTATTTATATTGCTTCATATTAGGCGTTAGTATTATATTTTTTTTTCAATTTTACGCATTATAATTGACTGTTAAAACTATTTAAAATTAAATCAGAATTGACAACAGACATTTAAAACAAAAATCTTTTTCTTATGTATAAGCTGCCAAGTGTAAATGTAGAACATTATAGATTAAAATAATATTATTTTAGTGCTCAACACCAGTTTCACTAAGTATCGATACCCGTGCTTTGTTTTTTTTATTTATAACAAAATTTGGTCAACGGTAGAAAATGTAAGGCTGAATGGCTTCAATGGGGAATTAAACTATAAGGAATTTATAAGTAATTTTTAATTCATAATAATACTTAGGATATTTATATTGAAAAATAATAAAAAAATCCCCCAATAATCTAAAAAGTTAAAAAAAATCGTTCGAATTGAAATACCGCAATTCTATTATGACAATATTGAAACTCATTTGAATTTATTGTAATATGGACAAAAAATGTCAAGATGGCATAAAGTTACTTCTATAATCTATTATTTACTTTATCCTATAAAAAAAACCGTGACACGTGTTTTAGCAATTTGAACAATGAAAATGTTTTAAAACATATTATTACAATTTGTTACAAATTATACAGTTAAATTTATTTTTAATTTTGATCTATGCCTCAAGACATTATAAACAAACTAATATTTAAAAAAATGAAGTATACAAACACAACTGTGTGTAATTTATAAATTTACAGTTAAAAGAAAAATATGAATTGATTGACTAATTATATTATTGCATTAATAAATATTTTTTTTATTCAAAATTATACCATAAAATGAGCCATAACAAATATCAGCAAAAACAATCGATATTTTTACAAAATGGCGGTAGACATTAATTGAATTACAAACAAATCTTATAAAGATTTTAATTAAGTATTTCTAAGTCATAAATGTTTTACATTGATTCGTCAATAAGCAAATTATTAAGTTTAGAGGTTCAACTTATTATATAGTTCAAAAGTTATATAACTTCAAAATGTCAAAAAAAAACCATGTCATTTAAATATTAAGGAAAGTAATAAATAAATAAAAAAATGAATTTAAATCAAAGACGATTTTTGTTTTTTTTTATTAATCCTTTGAGTTTAGATAATAGAAGCGAAGTCTTTTTATGTTTCAAATAGAAATGTTTCACGAAAAGAAAACGTCTAAATTTTATAATTATTATAATAATAATTATTATACATACATACTATAGTAGTTTCATCTGAATAGACAAATGAGGTATTTTATTATACACTTAAGGTCACATTGCAAGAAGTTTGTTGGCCCTAGTTTTACTTTTTAGTAACTATATAGGAAATTGGATAAAAATTAGATAAAAAATAGCTTTGAAAACATAGAGACGCCAATTTAAATTTAACTGACATTAAATTTGTGGCTAGTTAACGTTAATTTACAGTTATGAAATGCTCAAAGAAAATGGAACTCATTCTGTTGATAAAGTTAATTCCAATGCAATAAATGAGGACAAATGGATTAGAGAATAAGAAAAGTGACTTATAATATTTATAAGAGTATGAGGATTAGGAGGAAAATTTATATATTTAAATAGAATGTGAATGAGGATACCCTAGATTCTGCTGCTGTAGAAGATATATATATATATATATATATATATATATATATATATATATATATATATATATATATATATATATATATATATATATATGTATTTTAGTAAAGAGTATGTACAACTTTGCATCCTGTAAGTTGTGGTAATGTTATAAATGGAGGGTGAGAGTGCACGTGAAGCCCTTTTAGACTTTTTCAAACAAGAAATAGTCAAGTATAAGACGAAGATTTAGAAAAGGTGATTAGGGCTTGATACATTATTTCGGTTTCTGCTCTCAGAAGATATAACCAGAAGAACAGGATCCTATCCTGGTGGCAAGGAATTGGATGGTACAACAGTCACTAATAGTGGGGTAGTTGGTTGACTAGGGACTGACACCCTACGTCATTCTCCTCTTTTAGAAGACAGAATAAGAAGAAAAAGAGTGTATATAGAATATGTAGTGTTGTTTCTCACAGTGGGGTAAGTGGTAGACTAGGGCCTGACACACTCCCTCAGTCGCCTCTCTCAGAACACAGAGTCAGCGGAGCGGGATAGATGTACGGGGTGTGATGGGGAGCGGGCGAGGCGCTTGCGAGGGAGTTTCTCCAGACGAGGCAAGAGGCGGGAAAAGTCCGGCCTCTCTGGTGAGTGGTAAGACCAGCACAGCATCAGGATGTCCTGGAATAGAGAAAATACTATGTACATATGTTAATTCATTAAGACTATAAGAAAGTCCTTAATAATTTATTAGAACTAAATTATAACTACTAATTACTCAACACCTTGAGAATTTTGTGGAAAGGGCGGAACGAAAGTATTAATTGGGAACAGTGTCTGAAAACCTATACTGCTATGTGCGGTTAAAAAATCCGAAACTGAAAAAACACATTAAATTCTCAAGAAAATATAAACAAATAACAGCAGCTCACCTTAATATCTCTAGATGCTTGCATATTAGCTAGTGACTGTTTCATGCCTTTGCCCACTTGCCAAATAATGGCTTCAGGCGGCTGACCCTTGAATGGATACTCTCCACACAACAACTCGTACCAAACCGTTCTGGAATAGTAATTTTAATTATATCTTATTTTATTTGCTTTTTATGTTCACGCTGTATCTCACATAAGGAAGAGGCTAGATAGGGGGGGAAGTTTTGAACCCGCGTTTCGTCAAATCTCGTTATGTTCAAAATTTAATATAATTTCAAATAAAATATTAACATCTCGACTTACCCAAAAGCATAAACATCAGTGGCTTTAGAGAAGGGCAGATGTAGCGAGGCGTGCGGTCGCAACGCCCGCACTAATTCTGGTGCCAAATAGCACAGCCATCCTGGTGGGATACCTAGGCTATCTCCGCGGGCACTGTGAACAAATATTAAAAGGTGTTCAATTTTTTTATATTTTTATGTTGTTGATGAATTACTTTTACTTGTACTGTACACAAAATTTTATGAATAATAATGTAATTAATTAAGATTATAAAGTAATAAAACAATACTAACTTGTTTCCAAAACACAATTTGGTGACACTGAAGAGTCCAAAGTCGGTGATCACCACTTTTCCATTTTCAAGGAATATATTTTTCGTCTTCAGGTCTTTGTGGATAATACCTCTCGCGTGGAGATAGCCCATACCCTGGAAAAATATAAAAATAAGTACATATAGAATTAAAATGGAATCGTGGGATCTCAGTTTGAGTGTAAAAGTGATTTCGATTGATGATTTCGATTCCCAAAAGGGGAATGACTTATAAATATTTATATTTAAGACATCGAAGCATAGACCACGACAGACACCAGATCTCCTTCTCCTTCTTGCCCTTGACAATGTTCAACAAACTTGTCTCAACCAGAAATCGTACCTGCGATATCTGCTGAGCAACGATGACACTCTTATTCGCCGTGAATTTATCTTTGCGCAAGTGGATGTGCGTGTAGAGCGTCATCCCCTTGCACAGTGACGTCACGATGGCGAGGCGGGGCGGCTTCATGCAGGCGCCCATGAAGAGAACTAGATTTTCGTGTCTTGTCTTTCTGAATGTTGCTACCTGAAAATATAACGAAAGGCTAGGTATTATAAGTTTCAAATTAAACTCTTATACCGTATTAATTGCGCATATTTTACTGTAAAATGTTTGGAAACCAAGTCTGACGACTTATCCGTCTACGGATTAGTTTCTTTTTAAATAATAAATATTTATTTTCATTCACAAAGCTTTATCTGAATAAATAAACATTAAATGAAGAAACCGTGTGTAAAAATCGCGAGAAGTAAAAGATTTTATAGGTAAATGTTTCTGCGTGGCTAAAATAGCAAATTGATTGTAATTTTGTTTGATCTAACCAATTTTATTAAAGGAAAGAACGAATAGAGTTACTACGCAATTTTTAAATAATATTATAATCATTAAGCTTTAAAATTGTCAAGTTTCCAAAAATGTATGACACTAAATATACACCATAACTTGGTTAATTAGTTTCATTGTAAAACCTCATTCTAAAAAACTGTACTATAATTTTTGCGAAAAACCAAATGAGAATCAATAATTTTTGTACCGTCATATAGAAAAAAACCTAAAAAAAAACACAAAATCCCACACAAACCTCATGTTTAAACGTATCCAAAGGCACAGAGTGGTCGCTCAGCGCGTTCACGTGTAGAAGCTTGACGGCGACGGCGCCGTGCCAGCTGCCGCGGTACACGGTGCCGAAACGACCCGTGCCGATCATTTCGAACAGTTTCAGCTCATCGTAGGGTATGTCCCACTCTTTCATGGATAGCTGTGATTGTGGAAATTTTACATGTTAATAACTATGTATAAGAAATGTAGAAAACATAAAAAAAAACATTATAAAACACTAGAATACTCCCTAAACGGAGATTATGCAAATGATTCATTTCTTCGCTCTGGTGTCGAGGCAAAGCGCGGCGCTAAGTTTTGCCACTCAACACGCACCGCCTCCAGAACTCGTCGGAAAGTGGGGAACAGAGTGTCTTAACACTAGGTTCCCCCTGCCGACCCTGCTGTGTGCAGCATACAGGGTGAAGATGATTTAAAATAACATAAAACTAGGACTGATGCAGCAGCAACCTGCATTGCCAAAGTTTGCAAAGCATTTAAAAACTTAAATAGATATATTTTTAGCTTCACGCTGTAACACGCATATAGCAGGGTAGGGAGAGGGAACTTAGAAACCTATTGTTGGGACACTCCGTTCCCATTAAGTCACTTCAGTTCCCACTTTCCGCCGAATTGTAGAGGCATTGCGTGTTGAGTGGCGGAAGTCAACGCCGAAACATGCGCTGCCAAAACAACACTTGTTATAAACCTAATTAACCATAATAATATGAAAAATTTATTAACCACATTTCGCTGAAATTGGGATTGCGAAATGTATAGGATAATGCTACAATTAATAACTTTATCCTTATATTAAGGTAAACAAACACTACTGCTTCTAATCATTAATTTACAATTATAATTTAATTTCTGTTTTTGTTTTAAGGGAAAAATGCAACTGATATTTTTGTGCTTTGTCTTCTTGTAAAGATCACGCTAATCTCAGAAACGGCTTAAATGCAGTTTTTACTATTTTGGCAAACTTTCCCTAATTTAGAGGTAGTTTTATTTAAATCGGTTCATAAATAAAAAAAATATATATCAATACAAAGCATTTTTGCGACAATATTGCTACACAATAAGTATTTTATTGAATTGGTTGAAGATTTAGTTTTCAATATATAGATATTTATAAGATCACGAAAGCCAATCAGATGTGAAAATAAATAATTTTGTAGTACAAGCGTTAAATAACAATTATTCACTGTCAGCGATTTTCTTGATTTGCGGAGTGAGCAATAAAACCAAAAAGAAAATTCCTCTCCGTTTAGCTCAACGTCCTTAAAAAAAAGCGAAGAAACTATATAAAAAGTGAAGACAACATTTCAACATTTATTTAGAAGTGTGGAATAAAAATTTAAAAAATGTAAAAAAAACACTGTTATTTAAACCCAAAATACTAAAATTAAATATTATCAATTACGATTGTCCATTGGAGTCAATACCATAATATTTTATAATTAATTAAAAAAAAAACAAAATACCTCTTCAAATATCCTTCGATGATGAAGAAACGTACTCATATTTATAACTTTTATGAATCACACTTTACACAACAAAATTACTCAACAGTAATTGTTCACATTAAAAATAAACTAAGTATTTTTTTTAATAAAAAGAAAAAAAAACTTTTTAATACAGAAAATCTAATTATTTTAAAAGTCAAAATATTTTCAAGTACAGTTATGAACGTTCGCGGTCAAACTGACATGCAGAAGTGAACCAGTTATCACAATGTGGACGGATGTTGACGATAAGCTTGCATCGAAAACTTACTGTCGATGAAATGTAACTTAACGCTTTTTGACACTGGCTTTGGCTCGTGGTTTTGCTTGTAATTTTATTATAAAAAATATTTTATTGATGAAGATATGGCAGGAAATTATTACATTAGGTAGGCTTTATAATTAAAACACCTTTGAGAAGAATTGTTAAAAATAATGAAAGGTACTAATTTAATATTTAACTAGTAACTAAGGTCATTAATTTAATATTTAACTAACCAACTTATATTTTTTTTTAAATAAACAGTTTACATATATTTTTCTAAACTAGGTCCACAGATTAAATATAATAAATTATGAAATTACACTGAATTTTTGAGGTAGCAAGAAGACAATACGTATATAATGTGCTAAGACAAATAAAGATTAAGATAACAAACAATTACCTACAACGTAACTTGAATGAGATATTTACGGAATGCGACATTTAATACTTTTTAGGTTACTCTGCACATATTAATCTTTACGCTTTACCACGTATATAGCAGGGTAAGCAGAGGGAACGTAGTGTTGTGACACTCTTCGCCAAATTTTCGGCGAGGAAATTAAAATATTAAATAATTAATTTTCTCTTAGCTCCCTTAGTCATATATATTTCGACCTTGTATTTATTACTTGAGGCCAGTCGTGGCGCAGCGGCACAAAGTGTGACTGTAAAACGGACTGGTTGTGGGTTCCGTCCCCACTCGAAGAGATGAAATATTTACTTAAATTTATATTTTCATTTCTTCGCTCTGGTGTCGAGGCAAAGCGCGGCGTTGAGTTCTGCCACTCAACACGCAATGCCTCCAGAACTTAGCAGAAAGGGGGAACGGAGTGTCTTAACACTAGGTTCCCTCTGCCTACCCTGCTGTGTGCGGGAAACAGCGTGAAGCCGATTTCTTTTATTTATTACTTTGTCTATAAAATAGGACTAGTGGGTCACTATACTTATTATAAACGGCGCTTAGAGAATGAACTGAGTAAACTAGGCCCAAATGACTATGCAAATTATTTTCGATCTTATTTACTTATTATATTTGACTTGTGATATTGATGTCGCAGTCGGTTATCTTTTTAAAAATATTGCTCTTCGCTACTAGCCAGTACTATTCTGAAAATTTACTACATACCTGCCTGAATCAAGTGTGTATAATTGAATACTAATATTTATATAATACAATACTATAAGGTTGATAATATATAAGATATTTGAAAACTAAACGATTTAGTTTAAAAGGTCAAAGGTCGAACAAAAATTTATCTAAGCAATAATATATGAGATAAATGAAGTTTCATATTACAAATTTTTAAATGGAAGAAATACGAGACTAAGATAGGGCTACATCAAATTTCATGTTTGTTTAAAGAATATTCTATTTAGATAGTAATAACTTCAATAGTAACATCTTCAACTAAAGTAGAGGAGTGGGAAGAGATTCTTTTAAAAAATATTTATATAAAAAAGACATTCAAATAAAACAAGAAATATAAAAAAAAATCTTCTCAAATAATAGCATGTTAAGAATGAAGGAACGCCATAAAATCGTAATTACAAGTGGCAAGTGACGTCACACGCCTATAAATAAACTGTTATCTGATAAAAGCTCGGTTACTTCAATTTGTTGCTATTAAGAGCTTTAAAGTTCAACAAACATAAGTGTGAGTATCAGAGACGTCTTTATATTATAATTTTAGAATGAAACGAATCTTTGAGATCGAGTCCAGTTTTTTACGTTTTTTACTATGACAGTTAAAATATTATTAGTTGTATTTTTAACTCTGACTCCAATGAAGAAGGGAACTTTGTAAGTTTAGAACCAACGTTGAGACCAATCTTTTATAAGTAAAATAAAAGTTCGAAAAGTATAAATTTCATATACTCTTTTTTTTGGTATTCAAAAGAACATGGCTATTTTTAAATCTTATTTTAAGAGCAGATGCAACAAGAGATATATATAATAAATGTTTTGCAAAGTACTTTAGATTTGAAATTTTAGGAACTATTAATATGGTATGTTGCGGCTGTAAAAAATATCTGTAAATTAATTTTACTTATAGTTTATGGTGTATTCTTTTTTTTTATATTGTACATTTTATTTCTTGCACATGTGCGTATTATGCAAAAAATAAAAAGCTTCTTAGCTGTGTTCCCTTCAACACCTAGCAAAAGTAGAGTCCATCCATCCCATCTCCATCATCGTCTGAGACCCCACCCGGGATAGATCCGAGTAAAGGTGCGTGTGATAAATCGGCATAATAAGTATTTATATATGTAGTATTATAATATATATTCATAATAAAATTGTTCTATTCGTTATAATCAGATGAATTCTGAGATCCTTGCACGGTGTTATTTTACACCTCTGTCACGAGACACCTTTAGAGACTGTCACAAAAACATTGTGACGGAGAGGCAACACTCGTGACGGAATGGTAATAAAGTCGAGTACACCAGATTCCGTCTCATATGGAGTTCTTCTCATCTTTGGGCTGGTTCACCCCAGTGTCAGCTTGACTGATTTAATTGCATACAACGTAGAACCATTCGAATCATTGGGGACCCAACGATCTGTAAAAGGCTTCACTTTGATTTTGCATAAAGACGTTTCCTCACTGTGTGTTCTCTACCGCATTTATCATGGAGTGTTCTAGGAAACGTTTGACATTTGCCGCCGAATTTTTTAACCGCACAGTACGTCACAAGCTCAAATATCATCCACACTAATATCTTTTTTGAAAGAGATGAAGACAGGACGGAATGCAAGATCAGTGTAAATGGTAAGACATTAGAACAAATGAATGAAGTGTTCAGTAGAGATGGAAGATACGAGATGGATGTGGAAAGGCGTATTTCTGCTGGTAACAAGGTTAACGGAGCCTTAGCTGCATTGATGAGACGGCGACACGTCAGCACAGCTGCGCGTTTGGCCGTACACAATGCAGTTTTGGTACCGACACTGTTTGGTACCGGCAGCGAAACGTGGGTATTACAGAAGAAGAATGAAAGAAAGATGAATGCTGTGGAGATGCGATCTCTTCGTAGGATATGCAGAGTCCGCTTAGTTGGTCGAATCCGCAATGAGGAGGACACAGAATGGCAGGTACTAGTGAGGATGTCACGGTGAGAATGAAGAAGAACGTGCTCAGCTGGTTTGGGCACGTCGAACGAATGAGTGATGAAAGAATGGCAAAAAAGATTTATGATGGAAAAGTGAGCGGTAAGAGAGGTAGGGGACCTCAGTTGACCTTCTAAAACACAGTATCAAAGATACTGTAGGAAGGTCACGTAAAAAACATAAGGACCCCCCGGAGGGCATGTATGAAGAGGTTGATGACAGTGGAGGAGGCGAAAGAAGTATGTAGAGACCGTCGCGTTTGGCGCTCCGTTCTCTCTGACTATCCCGCTAGGGATAAAGCGTGAAGCTAGTTATAATTTTGAAAATTATAATTATAATTAATTATCAAAATTTGATATATCAGTTTGAAAACTTGACAAAAACAGTTACAATCCTAAACAAAGTTAAAAGACGAAGAAACACGTTATTACGAATTTGATGAACCAAATAAAAAATGTTACCAAGGAATATATATAATTTTTTTTAATCTAAAATTTATTGTGTAAGTGTTGGAACCTCTTCATACATGCCCTCCGGGGGTCCTCGTGCTTTTTTACGTGACCTTGCTCCAGTATCATCGATACTATGTTTTGGAAGGTCAACCGACGTCTCCCCATACCTCTCTTATCCCTCACTTTTTTATTATATACTTTTTGCCATTCTTTCGCTCATTCGTTCGACGCAGCCAAACATCACTCCAAGACATCTTTTTGCTAGTACCGGTCATTCAATCCTAAATATATATAAAAAAAAACTTACACTATTCTGTCTCGGCCACCTGTTGTCTAATGTAGGGTCGTGTCTCCCGCTGTCCGTCGAACCGGATCCGCTGAGGGACACGCGCCCTGAGCCCTCTAAAACAAAATAATATATGCGAACATTAAAACAAGAAGAGGCCAGTCGTGGCGCAGCGGCACGAGGTGTGACTGTAAAACCGACTGGTTGTGGTTTCGATCCCCACTCGAGGAGATGAATATTTACTTATACTACAATTTATATTTCCGTTTCTTCGCTCTGGTGTCGAGGTTAAGCGCGGCGTTAAGTTCTGCCACTCACCACGCAATGCTTCCAGAATTCGGCAGAAAGTGGGGAACGCACTGTCTTAACACTAGGTTCCCTCTGCCTACCCTGCAGTGTGCGGGATACGGCGTGAAGCTGATTTATTTTATTTCTAAATATAAGACACTGAGGCCATTCATGGCACAGGGGCACAAGCGTGCGACTGTTCATCAGGTTATGGGTTGTTATGGGTTCGATTTCCTCTCTGCGTTCTGGTGTCAAGGCAAAGCTCAGTGTTGAATTTCCTCACTCAACACGCAATGCGCCATACTTAAACGGAAAGTGAGGAACGGAAGTGTCTTAAAGAAAATGGAATGTCTTAACACTAAGTTCAAAGGTTGCCTTTGCCTATTCTGCTACAAATCCCACAAATGTTATACTAATTGTAATTGTACACAAATGGAGTTAATAATATTTGAAAACTTAAGTTTAGAGTTAATAATATTTAAAAAAAACTTAAGTCTAATTAATTATTTTTATACAAAAATGTTTAACATACCACTTTTAATACTAGATGTGAGCTCCTCCTTAATTTCCACGTGGGACCTCGCCGGCGATTGTACTGTGGACGTGTGGTTTGGACTTGACACTGGTGTCTTTATTTCTATAATAATAAAAATAGGTATATTAAAAATAATAAAACCAGTCAAGTGCGAGTCGGACGACGGAACGGAAGGAAAAAATGAACTAAAATTCATATCTCAATTAACTTAATTTTTTTCCAATTCTCGATTTGTTTCTCTTATTTTTAATTTTCAAGTAACAAAATTAAGTTCAGATTTCGCGGCGAAATACATACAATGTTTGGCAAAAACAGTCATCAGTGATACTTTAAGGCTTCCATTCTTTTCTTTGAGGTAGGGAACCTTGAAATGTCACGCGTAAAAACACAGAGTTCAAGTTATGAAAATATATATGTTCAAAGGATTAGTAAACATATGTAAAATTTATAACAAATTGAACGACAAAAGATGTGCCAAAATGTATTAAAATATTTTACATTGATAGAGAAGAAACTAATTGAAAGCGATTTAAAGTTGTTTATATCTACTAATAATAATGGTAAATTCAATTTTTTAATTTGAAGTTAACTTTAAAGTCATATGCAAGGCTTGAAAAAGCTTTTGAGGTAGCTAAATGGCTATTACACTACTCTAGTCTACTACATACATGTAATGCATAAAATGATTCTAAATATGTATATGTGAAACGACATAGTGTGATATATAAAATATCTATCATCGGTTAAGCAGAAGTGGCATATTTTTTTTTTTTGTAAATAAAGATGAATAACTAAAACGATTCTATTATACAGAGTGTTTTTGTCAGCATCACTTTAAATGAAACCACAGTTTTAACTACTCTATAAAAGCTTACTACAGTTAAAAAAATCCCAAAAATGAAACAGTGTTATCGTTGTAAAATAAAACACATTTGTCAACAACGACGCACGCAGACAAACCTATCAAAGGGAAACCGTCGCATACGCCTAATTCTGAAACCGTGTCGTAGGTATTGACGGCAAAGTTCAAAGTTTAAACAACTTTGACCTTTACTTTTAGTATTTTTGTAGTAGAGTATGTGTTTACTTTATTGGTATCTATGTGTAACTGCGTCACACGAAATACAGGTATGGATTAACATCTTGGAATGAAAAAAATCCTACGTCTAAACTGTTGAGGTATTTTGATTAATTTCTTTAGATATGGGTTTAAAATATTTTACCCTATATGCTGTTCCCGTAAAAGAAGCGCTGACGCTTCCACTCTGTATATTCATTTATATGGATTATAATATTATAAATACTTCACAGAATAACTAACATAGATGTTGTTTCAGAAACTTGTCCTTAACGGTAATTTACTTGATTTCAGTTAGCGAATATAAAAATGACTCTTCTATTTAACCAACGGTGTAATTTTAAGCAAAAAAAAATAAATTGTAAAAATTTAAATCTCTATCTTAATAGATCTTAAACAATATATATTTTATTATTTCCGCCATAATAACAGACAGCAACAACAGAGATTTTAAGTAGAGTGATGTTTTCTTTTTCCAATTATACTTGCAAGAAAAGGACGACACAAGAGTATCAAGTGATTTGATGGAAGCTTATCTGATAGTTAAATACACATTTTAATAATAAACATACATTAATTTAACACATATAAATAATAATTTAAATATACACGTAGATTGTTTAAATAATTATTGGACTCACCTCTGATGTGCATCGACAGTTTTAACGCCGTATTATATGAGCCGAATAGACAGACTTGAAAGTAATTTCAATATAATTTAGAAAACCAATTTTAGCAATGATTTATTTTTTTAAATTTTGAATGTCCAAAAGTTTATACAGCAATTTAATTTTTTTCAAGTAGATATTAGTATATCATAAGATCCATTTTAGTAAGCCTGCCTTCTAATAATATATATGTATAAAAAATAATACACTATATATTTTTAAATAATTTAATAAATATGCGCTTTTAAGCTTAAGCATGAATTCTAGTATAAGCCCGAATATGTGTTGACCGTCAACTAAAATAAAAAAACTTCTCGTTTTAATATACTTAATATTATTAATAGTAAAATGTGAGTGGTAAATGATTCGTAATTATATCAAAAAGGCAACTCGAATGTACTGAGATATACAACTATCAATGCTAAAAGAAACAAGCATTTTCATATAAATTGTTACTTAATAATGCTAATAGCTAATATTTTCTACGTGATTATGCGCATTAATGATATACGAGTATTTATTTATTTTTTTAATAGAAACTATATAATTCTACTATTTAATATACATTTTTGTGAAAATACTTACAATGTAATTTTTATGGTAAGCATTTGTTACAGATGAAGTGTACGTATTTTTATGTGTGTAAATGTACATATGTACATTTACACACATAATGTATATGTAGTATCTATCTTCGATGTTATTTCTATCTCTGTACATATATCGTTCATGTTTGATTGTACAAGCGCCTACGTGTGTGTACGTGTGGTTGTATGTGTGTGTGTGAGAGAGCGTACGTGTGTGCATGTGTGTGTACTTTATTTGCGTGTACGTGTGCACAAAAGCATATTTCTGTTTTCATAGTGTACTTCTATGTAAGGTAAGTGGTAGATAACTAATAAGTATATCTATATATGCATGTACGGGGTGGAAGTGTCAGCACTACTTTAAATGAAACCACAGTTTTGACTACTCTATAAAAGCCTAATACAATTTTTAAAAGATCTCAAAAATTTAAAGTGTTTTTTAAACAAAATAAATAAAATAATTATTGTTGTAAAATAAAACGCCACTTATCAAGAACGAGGGAAAGGGATACCGCCGCACACGCCTCATTCCGAAATCGAGTCGTAAGTATTGGCGGCAAAGTTCAAAGTTGATTAACCTTTAGTAGTATTTTTGTAGTAGTATGTGTTTACGTTATTGGTAACGTAACTGCGTGACACGAAATACAGGTATGGATAAACATCATGAAATTAAAAAAAAATCCTGTGTCTCAACTGTTGAGGTATTTTGATTAATTTCTTTACGGATGGGTTTATAATATATTTTACCCTATATGCTGTAAAAAGGAGTGCTACACTTCCACCCTGTATACAGTTGTAATCATTTATATATTTATATATTTACAGCGTGAAGCTGTTCTGTTCCAAATGAATGTGTATAATCTCACCAGGAAAATGGAACTGTTGCTTATTGTGGTGTGTGTGCGGGTGCGGCTGCGGCGTGGCGGGCGCGGCCAGCGCCGGCGACGACGGCGTGCTGCTGTTGCACGACGACGTGTTCGACGACGAGTCGGGGCATTGGGAATGCTGTAACAACTACTTATTTTAGTATCATATTTATACTGACTTATTGTTTGTTTGTTATAAATTACCCAAAATCGTTTTAGGCAAAGTTTTATAGTGTTATTGACACGTAGGAAAACAAAATACTATTTTTAAATTTTAAAATTTAAACGCAACGGAAGTTGAAACTGCATCTCTTTTTTATCAAGCTTGGACAAAATTCTATTGCATAGCATCTCTGTATTATGCATATAAAAGCCTGGTACAGTAAGGTCGACGAGTCGTGGTCGCTCTGCGATTAGCTACATATGGCTATTTTTCTTATTTTTAATGACTTTCTTTCCGAGTGAATAATTCGCAAAAGTTTTGCAAGTTTCACTTCAGTCGACTTTAACCATACTTGACGTGAGCAGATAAAAAATACCAGAGTGGCTACAGTAAGGGAGAGATGTAATGTAGTGTAATAAGTAACGAAACAACAAGAGACTGGGTACGGCTAGGACGTCGCCGCTGAACGACGCGCAGGTACATCGCCCTAAACTTGCGCAAAAATGTACTAAGGCTACCGTGGCAACTACGGGCACGGCTAAAGACGCTCAAGTCATCGCATCAAGTGTGAAAATCGTTGAGCTCTCTTAGTGTGCTTATACTTACTGACATTTTTAAGTTCATACTTACTGACCGTATCTTGAACACTGGAAAAACGCCATACCAGTGGCGGCTTGGCTTTAGGGAAGGGGCAGTGTTCAAGATTAGGGTAGTTATAGGGGCTTAATGCCCCTATAATCTTATGATTATAGGGGCATTAAGCCCATACCATGAAGCTCCTCGAGCGCATAATCGACTTCAGGCTCCGCCGAGAGTGTACTATCTTTGAGTCTCAATATAGATTTTTGCCAAGATCGAGCGCTATAGACGCCATTTTAGCTCTCAGAATTTTGATGGCGGCATAGGAAAATAATGAAAGGTCTGCATGTGGGCTATTTGACTGTGTACCTCGTCAGTGTATCTGGTGGGCATTGCAATCCGGCCTATACTAAGATTATTAGAGACATGTACCACGATTCCGCGTCTATAGTTAGGACTGCTGTTGGGGACACTAAACCCAGATAGTAGGGGTTCACCAAGGCTCGGCTCTTGGTCCATTCTTATTTAACACAGCCCTCAATGATGAGAACCAACTGACGCTAGAACTTAACAGTTCTTTTATACGTATCGTTTAATGAATGCTGGCTAGCACTATCTAGGCACACTCAGAACTTCACGTCACCGAAATAAAGATGCTAGCTGGATGTGCGGCGTAACGCGGTCTGACTGCATACGAAACACATTCATTCGAGGTAGTCTTGGGAGTCCGTGACGTAGCAGATATGCTCCAAGACCGCCGCCTGAGATCGATGGCCACGTTACACATTGATCTAAGAACTATGTCGGATGTAAGTGCCCTGCTATATAAGTGCCGGGAGTGGGACTCCCGGACGCCCAAGGTATCGCTGGTTGGATGTCGTGATACAGGATATGAGAGCCAAAGGTCTAACCGAGGATGCTAAAAACCGTGCAAAGTGGAGTAGATTGAGTAGGAAGCCAGACCTAGACAATAGCCAGGATTAATGTCAGGTAGTAGGCTTCGCAGATTTGATTTTAGATTTTTTCTTTCGATTATTTCATTCCTGATAAAATACAAAAAGTTCAGAAAGCCTAATTTCAGGGCGAATAACACTCGTCGATCGTAGTATCGACTTTTTTATTTTTAAGATTCACACTGTATTTCGTTCATAATAGAGCAAGCAGAATGAAACTTAGTGTAAAGACACAGTGTTCCCCTCGCAACTTTTAATTTTCGAGTCATTTTGTGTTGGGCGGTAGAACTCAATGCCACAATTCATCTTGTCATTGGAGCAGAGAAACTAAAATATTGTACAGATAAACAGTATACAGAGAAACTAATAATACAGAGAAACTAATAATCCATGGGTGAGTCACAAAGTAGGTAAATGCAAATATACATACAGGGTGATGATGGGGCGCGGGAGGCGGACGTCGTCGACTCGGCGTTAAACTCGGCGCTGCACCACGTGCGCCTGACGTTAGGTACAAACCACCTGATAAATTGAATTAATTGTATATAAAATTTGCGTATTTCCACTAACTTGTTATTTTAAATAGACTATTTTTAATTTAGTAGATAAAATCGATTTTTTTTAATGGTCTTTTAATTTATGTAATTTTATTTTTAAGAAAGAAAAATATAACATAAAAACTATTATTACCATCTTTCTGGAACTTTTCTCTAAAAGCAGTAACAAATTCGGGCGGTAGTCCGCACGACGGAGGAACTTTACTTTCACAGTCTCTGCAAAAAAATAACAATAGTTAATAAAAAAAATGCAAATATTACAAAAAAACATCATACTTTTGTAATATTTGCAAAACCGGACATATTTGAACTATCGTATCTTTTGGTTGTTGGCCTGGATATTATTTCATATTAATTTAAGCTTGATACTTCCATAAGCTTTTCAGAAAAAACAAACTGACAAGCAAATGATTTTAGTAGGGTTCCCATATTTATTTTGGTGTAGAAATAATACCAAAAAATTGTAAAAAAACATTTCTAAACTTAAAGTTACTCAAAGAATTAAAATTTTAATTTAAAAAAGTAAGATCCACGACATGTACAACATCAGACAGATATTTAAAGTTTCATTTCATCAGTCACATGCTCCTGGAAAGCAGGACTACAAGACAATATATCAAGACATTTATCCACTTTCCACCCATTTGGGATATTCTTATTGAGCGGCGGTACACATGCCGCACTTAATCTATATTACTTGTATGCACTCACCGATGACACTTGAACTTGCACTCCTTACACTTGAGGCCGGAACCGAACAGCATTTGCTTATCACAGTAGTCGCAGGTTGCTATCATGTTGAATGTCTTCGTGAACCGATGAGCTATGTCGTGCGCCATGCACCCGCTTATAGTGGGCGTGCGGGGCGACCGGGGCGCCGGAATCGGGGGAATAGGCTGGAAATTATGATATATGAATTAATGAAAAATAAAAAGAAATGTCTTTTATCACTTCCTCGCTCTGGCAAGAAGACATAGCGCAGCGTTGAGTTCTACCAGAACCAGAATGACGAGAATGTTGCAAGAAAATACATTTCATATAAATTTTTAATATGCACTTTTATATAGGGGAGAGGGGGGTAGCTTAGAACAGGGGCACCTTTGAAAATATGTGTTAACAGAGCTATTTTAAAAAGAAATTTTGGTAGATTTTTTTTTCAGTAGTGGCAGCACTAACTTGCACACGTGTCACTTGTCATCGCTGATATATGAGAGCCCGTGGTTGAGTTACGAGGAGTGTTTGATTTTGAGTAAAATTTTATACATTTTTAAATAAACGCGTAAGGATCGCAGGGATCCAATTCAAGGTATATGGTTTTATTTTTTCCTCTTTTATTTAGAATGTTTCATATATCATGCAATAAACTAGAGATTACTACAACTTTTAAACTTTTACTTGAAAAAAAAAACGTTAAGAAATTTTCAAATACCACTGAGGCAGCTTTGAACAAAATAGAGGGGGCAGTTTTGAATATTATTATTTGTAAAAAAATACCGCGAAAGTGGCGCAGCGGCACGAAGTGTGACTGTAAAACCGACTGGTTGTGGGTTCGATCCCCACTCAAGAAGATGAAATATTTACTTAAATTTATATTTCCATTTCTTCGTTCTGGTGTCGAGGTTAAGCGCGGCGTTGAGTTCTGCCACTCAACACGCAATGCCTCCAGAATTCGGCAGAAAGTGGGGAACGGAGTGTCTTAACACTAGGTTCCCTCTGCCTGCCGTGCTGTGTGCGGGATAAAACGTGAAGCTAATTTTTATTTCTTACGTAGACTACTTCCCCCAATTTCAGTTGCTGGTTACGTCACGTACTGCATCCATGTTTTCCTTTAAATTGAATTTTTCTAAGTTCAAATTAAGGTAGTAAGCTGTTTATTTAAAAAATATTATGTTTTATTTTCATAATATTAGATTTATTCTATGATTGATCCCATAATATTAATTACTTCTACGAAGCCAAAGCTACTTTTTTGTTTTTTTAAAGTCTATTAATAATATTAAAGTTATTTAACATTAGTACTAGTACAATCGCAATATTAAACTAGGTATATTATTTTTTCAGTTAACATGGTACTGATATTTGATCTCCGTCGTTTCTAATGTTAAATTTATTGATAAAATTACTTAAAAGCTTTTTAACTTCATTGAATTCGATGATAGTTCAAAACTGCCCCATACATGTTCAAAGCTACCCCGGAGGGGGGGCAGCTTTGAACATTTGACTACTGCTACTAAAGTTGATATTGCACCTTTAACGTATATATTTTTCTACATATGATGCTACGATTGTATGGCACAATAGTTGGACTAAGCATTGTGAAATAGTAAAGAAGTTAAAAACTTTAGAATTTTTAGATATGACACAAAGTTTAAAAATCATTCGAATGTGCCCCCCTCTCCCCTACATATATAAATGGCCTTCCTCAAAGCGGACTGTCTGTGTTTGCCATTCCTATCAGGGGAATTAATAATTTCCATTATCTCATTTTTATAACCAGAGCAAGCGCGATGTTGACTTCCACTCAACACAGGAAGTAATTTAACACTAGCTTCCCTCTACCTACCCTGCTGTAGGTATATACAGTGTAAACATTTACGTAATGATACAAAGTAATGATATTATAAAACTTACATTAGTATTATAATATCTAGGCGGCGGGTCGGGGTCGGGATCTCGGGGGGATGCTGGCGGACTACCTTCTGTAGTACACACGGCTGACGATTGGCTGTTATCACTGAAAAATTATATTAATATATACATCGTAAATACAGTACAGTCGACTAGTTGTGGCTGCCCTAAAGTTAACTGTAGACGGTTGCACATTGTGCTTGTTTTTGATGAGCAAAACAAGAACAATGTGCAACCGTCTACAGTTCGATTCCACGGCTGTATTTTGCATGTTAGCGAATTATAACTAAAATTGTCATGAAATTTACTTAATATTCTGATATGAATTGTTCTGAAAAAAATTTCAAAAATACAAAAAAAACCGGTAAATACAAATAAATGCATTGTGGTTACATTAATTGCATATAACACATATTATTTGAATAGTGAAAAATTATATATTTTATTTGTTCTGCGAAAATACTGTAAAAACCGGGGGACCATACCTCATGTACTTTATGAGAAACGGTCCCAGAATGTAATTTTTTTTCGTGACTTTGAATGCGTCATTATTTGACGTCATCATTAATCAATGTTAGATTTCACCTTAGATCAGATGCATCATGTTTAAATCAAAATCGTATCTTAAATCAGTTTAAAGTTTTAAACCATAAAATCTAAACTTTTCCGCAAATCAGATGTTAAAATCTAAATTTTACTTTAAATCAAATGTGTCTAATTTGAACAGAGGTTTTGACCTTAAATCAGACGCATCTAATTAAAGCCTAAATCTTAAATCAGATGTATATAATTTAAACTTAGATTTCTTTTTACCTTAAATCGGATGCATCAGGTTTGACTGACAACTGAGACTCGTGTGACCTGGACTTTGTCAGTGCAGCAGGCGCTGGCAGGTGGACGTTCTGTTTACGTTTATTTATCGGTGTGGTGGGAGATTTACCGCCGGCTAAAAAGGAAAATGCGTTTTGTATATTTTGTGTAATAGTACTTCTTCATAAAAAAAATAGCTTTAATTTCACTTTCTGCCAAGCTGAATGTTCCTGTTTCAAAGCAGGTAATGATTATCTTCACGCTTTATCTTGCATATAGCAGAATTAACTTGGAAACCTAGTGGTAAGACACCCCACTACCCTTAGGACAGTTGAAACAGTGGAGCTGTTTCAAACTTTCTATCGAATTTTGAAGACCTATGTCCAGCACAGGCTGATGATGATGAAAAGGAATAGAAACCACTACCTGCCGCGGTTACACACTTGTGCCATCCGCCACGACTGGCCTTAATGAATGGGGACTGATTATATTTAATCTTTCTAATCTAATTTTATTAATTTTCCTGCTACATCCGAATTTCAATATGTATTTTAAATAAGTATTTTTCTTTCCAAAAAAGCCCACCTTTCTTATGATTAGAGTTCCTATCATCTCTAGCTCTTGGCGACCCTCTCCCGTGTCTTTCCCACGAGTCCCAGTACAGAGGCAGTTCCACCGCACCATCACCTCGGGCTAGGGCTTCTGTAATTATTTTTATATTTTTTTGTAAATAGAGAATAATAGTTTTTAAAAGTATAAGATACATAATGCGACGTAAAACTAGTTTGATTTAATTAATATGCAAGTAAGGATAATTTTATATTCATAATTTAAATATTTATCATCTCATTTCAATTTAATATCATTTTACAATATCGATAAAATTTCCCTAACAGGTATTGATTACACCTTCTTACTAAGATGATGCCAAAATGTGTTAGCCACTTTTTAGATCACCCAAACGCTGGCTGGCTAAAAACTTGTTGCCCCTCGTAACTTTGTTTGACTAAACTATAAAACTTAAAATCCCATTTTTTCCGTTTCCGTAGGAATTATGAGAAATCTTTTATGTGTGAAATTAGTGATCATGCCCACTAATTTCTGTATTCTAGGGAATCCCAGTTACTGTGCAATTATGAAATTTTAGTCACTTATTTTTGCTATACTATAATATATTATATAAAAAAAACTGAAAAAACTCGACTGCATGAACTAAATTAATGGATCCAGTAACACTCGCATCATAAAGACATATCCAACGACGTATCATTTATCTGAGCCGGTTCATAGGTTTAACAGATTCAAAAGAAACAAATACATATATACGCGCTAAAAACACAATTCCCCTTTTGGGCTTCACAGCAGTCGGGTAAACACACAATACACTTACCAGTATAACTCCTCAACCGTTGCATCGCCCGACACAGTCTTCTAACTTCCTCATCTCTCGCCCCACAGAGCATCGCCTTCAGTTCATGTTCGGATCGCTCGCGAAGGGTCTCCAGTGATGATACTCGGCATAATACTGCCTGAGAACGGTAGATTGGGATTTCAATATCAATTTCTATACGATATATTGTATTCGTTAAAAAAATATCACAAAGTTTGTATTAATTATATTATTCTGTGAGAATATTACAGTGCAGTCAAGATAATATCACTATTAGTGCTAGTGCCGTTTTCAGATTTCAACATTCTTTGTTGATGATGATGTTGATAGATGTATTAATTAAAACGACGTTTTCTCATTTTTTTTTATAATATATCAAAATAAGCTACACATTATATACAGGTATATTATATATGAAGCAGCAGCAGCAGCCATTTTGACGTTTCTGTTCCCCACCTACACCAGTTTTCGAGATTTAGCGTGCCAGATAGCGGAAATCAACGCCGTGATTTATTATGTTACCAGATACCAGACCGAGGAAATGATTACAAGTCATTCCCATAAATGGGATAGGATCCTAGATCGTCACGTTTAGAGTCGAATGTTATGCCGCTGCCCCACAATGGCGCTTTAATTAGCATTGAGCAATATTTCAAATAACCTATGTATTGTTGAATAAACATTCTACTTTTTACAAAGGAATGAAAACTGCAGATACACTACAAAATATAATAAAAGAACTAATCAGATTCCTACCTCTATAGCATCAACACTGAGCCCCACAACGCGCAGCCATTGCCGCAGGCTCGGCACGTGTCCCAGCTCGCGCTGGATCTCCTCCACGAATTGCGCTTTAATGTCCAACTGGTATGAGAAGTGTTTCACGAGTTTACCCTGGAGAAAAACCAAAAAAAATATTAGAATTTTAGATTAATTTTAGATTTCAGAGAAAATCAAAATAATTTATTTCTCTGAGTGAGGATCATCGTCATCGTCAATCTAATGCAGGCAGACTTGCGTCACAATGACTTATTTTATTTTAAAAAATATAATGTTTATATTAAATTCACTTTTATACATTAGTTTAATCTCAATCTCAGCCTACACTGTATCTCAAATTATTTGAACATAAAAAAAGAAAATACTTTGGATATAATTTACTTATGTAATATGTCCAAAATAAAAAATATAATAATTTTTTTTCACCCTCACATACAACATGATATAACAACCAATTCCAAGCATTGACATAAAGAAGTAAATCATAAACCAGTATTTAAAAATCATAACAAAAACATTGACATAAACAAATAAAAATGTGTCAATATTTACATATTCAATACACATGATTCATCTGACCCACTATGTAGTATGGTTGTAGCAATTAATTTAATTAAAATAAACAAAAACCTGTATGTAAATTACTTCTTGAATTATATTTATTTTTAAGAGCAATATTGGATATTTTGATTAATGTAGCAGTAAACATTAACAGAATTTTTTTTCAAGTTATTCAGTTGATTCAAAATGGTTGATTTATATACCACTTTTAACTGTGGCTTTGTGTGCATAATCAAATGGAGACAACTAAAAGTTGTGTCTAGCACATGATAATGATAATGAGGGTGGTAAGTCAGTGTATATACACTGTTATATAGCCCATAGTTTTTCTATCCAAAACAAAAATAATCTTTCTATTTGGAACAGTAGCTTCCAAGATATCCACTTTCAAATCAAACATATATTTGATTACTTTATTATATTTTTGTAAATTAACATTATTGCTTTGGGGTAAATGATGATTTAAATTACATTGAAATAATAACATAGACTATATAATTTTCCCTAATAAATCAACAAATAACAAAAATATTTTATTAATATGAACAAATAGTTCCTAATATTGTAATATCTTCTAATCAGGAGAAATTCATATTGGAATTGTTTTCATTTTCCTATATTAATAAAGCAAATAGCAGTATTGGTTTCTAAGGTAAGATAAGGTTTCTGGCATGTTAGGTTCTCTCTGCATACCCTAGCATATGCAGAAAATGTATGATACTAAAAGAAATCAATAATTGCTACTCACTATTAAGAATAGTCACTTGTATAAAAAGTAAAAATATATGTTAAATTAATGAGAAATGTTCAGGTACAATAATTTAAATTGAATGGAATTTAAATGGAAGCATCTTAATGGGCAATGGAGTGTCTTAACACTAATTTCCAAGGTCCTACCTTGCTATGTGAAGGATTCAGTATAAAGCTAAATATATATAAAAATCTAATATTTAGATTATATTATCCAGTATAAATAAAATCTATAAAGTTCATTATATGAAGAGACAAGATTTCCCTACAGAATATTATAAAAATGTAATGTATATTATGTATATATAAAATAAAATATTAATGCACTCATCATTTTAAAATAGAATAATTTATATGTATTTATACAATTTAATAGAATGTTGATTTCTTTATTAGGTTTTAGCAACTATTGTCGAGTCCAATAGAGTATTGTCATATAAATTATTTATACCTGACTTCATATTGACTTGCATGTTGTTGTTAATGAATTTCAACCAGTACAAGAAAATTAGTTTATTGGAAAGCCCACCCATTAGCCTACTAAGATATTTCTTGTATTTTTATATAATTAATATGTAATAAATATTTTATAGCTTTATTTGGTATTGTGGTGAATGGATGTATTTTATTTTAAATTTTTAAATATTTGACTAATTCAATGTTACACATTTGTTTTAAAATATTTCTGAAATATGTAAGTCAAAAATAAATAACAAAACGTCTATTTTTATTATTTTAAAGTGTATCTTAATTCATGTATTATGAAATAATTTATTTTGATTAGAGTTTCATCACAATATCTAGTACGACATGAGTTCGTAATATTGTTCTAGTATACAATCGTTACAACACCGTAGTAGAAAATAGGCCAATACAACTTCAAGGCGACTGGGTATGCGCGCGCTCACACTTTCTACAACGGCAATGAACTATTCACCGCGATCCTTGAGCCCGGAGGCCTTGAAGCGCAGCCCTGGTAAGCCGTTCAAGGGCACAACTTGTTTCCATAACACGTAACGTAGTGTGACCATATCCTACCTCCAGGGTCCGGATCTCCTGCTGCGTCAACTCTGCACTGGTCGAGCATTGTGTCCTCAGACCCTCGAGCCTGTCCGCCGAGACGTCAATCATCGACTGTATGGTCTCCATCATCTGAATTGCATCACGGATTCTCTTTTTTTCGTTCTCGTTCTCCGCATCCATTACAAATATCACAGCACTTTACTCAAACCACTAATCACTACTTATAATTAAAAAACTCCTTATTCATTATAAAAAATGAATATGAATATACAAAACATTGCAGGTGTTGTATTGCCGATACAGCGGCCATGTCCGAAGAAAATCTATATTCTTGTCTATGACATTCCGACGTCGCGCCATAGACAACTGTTTGACAGCTGTTATCGCACACTTCGATACCTTCGATTTTTAAAATGGCAACTACACGCGATTATGACACTTATCTAGTCTATGACTTTTATCAATGGAGTGAAGACGTTTGTTGTGAGATTTGTTTCATATTATTTCGCCTTCCGTCGTTTTTATTCCGTGTAATGTAATAAATTAGTTAGAAAAAAAATCTTTTATACTTCACGTGATTAGATAGTGATTGTGGATTTTTTTCTTAGAATTTAGATGTAGATATTGTAGGATGTTTCTTAAACGTATATTGGTGCCTCTGTTCTGCCTTGGAATAGAAGGTAAATAAATTTAAATAAAAAATCTGTAAGTACGCGCTCCTAATTTTTTATTTATGAGTTTTTCATTTTTTTCGTTAGTTCCTTGGGCCCGGAGCGAAGAAGTTGAGATTCGGCAAGTTGCTGCAGACAAGGGAACGAATGTTACGATTCCTTGTGGCGGTTTGCTGCAATTGCAAAATTCTAACGTTCAGTGGGTATATAGAGGCAATAGAACACACCATCAAATACTGGTGAGATACTTAAAAATTATATAATCAATTAAAAAATTACGTATAGTATATGAACATTATAAAAACAATATAAAATATTTAAAACACGTTACATGATACTATTTAATAACAAAAACAACATGAGTACTACAATTATTGTTAATGGATAATAGTTTTTTACGTGCACTATTAAGTATCAAAATGAATGAACAAGTTTTTTTTTATCAATTTCAATTAGCAATAAAGCGAAGTTTCAAAGGTCACGCGACTACGATATACCTATTTTTATTGTTGAAAAAATATATTATAAATTTCCAATATTATTCTTTTTCGGGAATCATTTGCTATATGCGTATGTAAAAAATTATGAAAATATAGTATTTGGTTCTGCCACTATTTCTATTTCCGCGGAAAATACTAAAATATTATTATTAACTTTGCGTATTTTTTAAATGGTCAGAAGATATCATTTAAAAAGAATATATGTAAACTTATGTATACAATAATATTATTTACAGAAATATAAAAGAAATATATTATTATTTTTCTTATAGGAAAAAACCATATAAATTTTACACGTACTTAATATTTATGTAGTTATAATTTATAAAGTAACGATATTATTTTTATTTAAATGAATGAATTTTATACGTCAATTCAGTTTTAGATAGAGAATATTACTCTTACAACAAATGAAAGACTTTAAATTGTCGTTGTCATTTAACACCTGTTTAAACTCTTAACACTCTTAAATATCATCTTATAAAATATATATCTTATGATATAAAATATGTAGGTAACATAACAAAAAATACAAAATATCGTACTAATTAAATCCTTAAATTTAACTCTATTTGAAAATTAAGAAACTAAATCATAATCAATCACCTTCTAGTGTTAAGACACTCCGTTCCCCACTTTCCGCCGAATTTTTGAGGCATTACGTGTTGAGTAGCGAAACTCAACCCCGCGCTTTGCCTGGACTTCAGAGCGAAGAATAGGAAATATAATTTTAAATAAATATTTCATGTCCTCAAGTGGGAATCGAACCCACAACCAGTCGCGTTTACACTTTGTGCCCCTGCGCCTCGACTGGCCACGAAGAAACGACATTACTTTTAATAAATTTAAGAGTATCAAATGCGTCGACTTTCGTTTAGTTATTAAATTATGTTGTACGTACTACCTCATTCTTAAATTACTTAATTAAATAGCAATATATGTTTATTCTTTTAAATACATTCATTAAAAATTACTTAAGTAACATATAGATAGCGTTGAGTTCCACCACTTAATGTCTTGAAATTTGCGCGGAAAGTGGGAAATGAAGAGTATAAATAGGATCGAATGTGAAGTTAAAAAAAATAAATGTCAAAATAAAAAAAAACAAACAAAATATTTTCAATGTGCATATTTTTTCAAATTCATAAAGAATATGTATTTTTTTTAATACAACAATATTACTGGTAGTCAAACATGTTAATTATTATAAGAAATAATTATTATAATACAGCTTAAATAATTGTTTAATATGAAAATGTCTGTATTTAATTGTAAAGTACAAAGACAGCATTTATTGATTTACAAGTTTACATTGTATCCTTCATATAGAGTAGTAGTCAGAGGATACCTAGTGATAATTAAAAATAATATACCTAGTTCCATCCATCAACCAGAGCGAGGAAATGAAAATAATTAAATATACACTCGAGTGGGAATCGAATCGAAACCACGATCGTTGTGTTTATCGTCGCACTGTTCGCGGTTCCGCTACGATGGTGCACATTGAAATATTCTTAAATATATTATATTTAAGCTGTTAAGCTATTTTGCTTCTTTTAAAATATTTAATAAGTTGATAAAGTAAGGTATAAAAAATCCATTATGATAAAATAATATAAATAGAACAATATATCTTTGTATAGGTAATAGGTATGTATATAGTAGGTATTGTAACCAATCAATATCTAACTCGCAGACGTGTCGGCTACTCGTCAGAACGTACGATTGTCAATAATGGTGACTTATGAATTAGTTCAAAACTGCTTTTTTAAATTGCTTTGTCAAGCTTTTCTCTACAACTTCACGCTTTTCCCGTAGGACAAGGTAGGCAGAGGAAACATAATGTTAAGACACTCTTTGCTCCATTTCCATCTAATTTTCGAGACATGCATGTTGAGTGGCGGATGGTGAAACCGCATGGTAGGTTCAATGTTTTTAGCTCCACGCACGCACAGAGCACTGAAGGCAGGGGAACCCTGGGAAACTAGTGTTAACAGACTCCGTTCACATCCAAGACGTTTCCATTCCCCACTTTCCGCCGAATTCTGGAGTTACCCGAGCGAGTAAAATTAAAATATGAAATCTTTCATATCCTCGAGTAGGAATCGAACCCACAACCTGTCTCGTTTACAATCACACGCTTGTGCCGCTGCACCACGACAGGCCTCGAAGTAAATAATTAACGCTAAGTATTCTAGAATTCAATAAATTAACAAACTCGAACTCTTGGCAATCTGTGATGGCTCGTTAAAACTTCTATCTTGTTACAATATTCTTATCCTGGCAGGCTGATAACGATTAAACTGGTAATTTAGTTTGTTAGATTTTACGTTTGTAACTGGCTGAAATACTTTAAAGGTTTAATTATATAAGTATGTAATATATATTTATTTTTAATTTATCTTAAAATGGCACATGAAACCTACATACTCTGCCTGTTTTTGTGTACTTGAATTTGTAAAAAAAATCAGGAATATTTTTCCAAATGGGATTTCAACCAATAACAATAGCGTTTAGTAGTATTTAACAATTTGCTGCATAAATCTTTAAATTATATAAAGTTTGACATATTAATTACGTTGATAAATATTTTTCATCTTGCTGGTGAATATAAAGTATAAACGAATGGCTTCGATATCAGCAAACGTATAAATCAAACACGAATGACACAGAATCTGCAAAATCTCCGACTGTAAAATTGCATTTTCATAGCCCAGCCTGAAAAATAAATTTTAACTACTAAAAATATATATATAATTGAGGCCGTCGTGGCGCAGCGCCACAGCGTCGGACTGTAAAAGCGACGGTTTTGATTTCGTCTCCCACTTGGGGAAATTATTTATTTTTAATGCAGAAAGTGCGGAACGAGTGTCCTAACATTAGGTTCCCACTGTCTACACTTCTATGTACGGTGTACAGCGTGAACCTTAAATAAAAACAATAATATGCTTGCATTTACTAAAAGACTTAAACAAACTGTTCAAATATGTACAATGAATTTATATTTACATCCAAATTCATATTCAAGTTTTTTTTTTTTTTATTTTAAATAATTAACACGTGTTCTTTGAAAATATAAAATTTCTGCATTTTAAGTTTCTCAAGTATGTTAGGTATTAATTTACGGCCAAACAAGCATTTTGACATTGTTTACTTAATTTAAATATGAATTCAAAAGTAGCTTCACTTTTCTTTAGATTTTTGCTCTCAAAATTCCCACAAAATTAATACATACTTGTATAATACATACTAAGTAATTACTATACAGCTATTAGTATTTTAAGTCGTTTTTGGACATCTTTTTAAGAAACTTTCTCTATTGATTCTCGAATTTTTTGCTTTAAAATGGAATTTAATTAACTGCCTGGAGTATACGTCTTATTTATATTTAGCAAATAAATAAAACTTATACTCGCAGGTGTTACAATCAAGATCAATGCTAACAAACGGACGGACGATCGTAAAATTAATTGGCGGATGTTTAATAACATTTAGCTTGCTATCGCATGCAACGATGTAGGCATAGATAATTAGTGGAAAGACACTCCGTTTACTAAAATCAAATAAATAAATCAGCTTCACGCTGTATCCCGCACACCGCAGGGTAGGCAGAGGGAACCTAGTGTTAAGACACTCCGTTCCCCACTTTCTGCCGAATTCTGGAGGCATTGCGTGTTGAGTGGTAGAACTTAACGCCGCGCTTTTGCCTCGACACCAGAGCGAAGAAATGGAAATATTAATTTAAATAAATATTTTATCTCCTCGAGTGGGGATCGAACCCACAACCAGTCGGTTTTACAGTTACACTTTGTGCTCCTGCGTTTACTATACTCGTGAAAATCGAACCCACGACCGCCGCGTTTATATTCAAACACTTTGCTGCTACACCACGACTCACATAGGCATAACAAACAGAATCATTGCTATCAAACGGACGAACGGACGGACGGTCGTAAAATGAATTGGTCGATGTCTTAATTCGGTGGAATAGCTATTTATAGCGCATCGCGTCCACATGCGACGGTCTCGGTGCATTTACGGCGTCCACTTAGCGTCGGTTGTTCTACAAGTTCTCTTTCCTGAAATGGACTTTCCCAGGAGAGTATTTTAGTACTGTGAATCGAGTTTATTGATTATTTCTATTGATAAATATAATTGGAGTTAGCAGCTGTTTTCTATTCTTGGACTTCTATGGCTTAAATTAATTTTATTCTGTAACAATAAACAATATTCTGATATGTATGTATATTTGCGGGTGCGTAATAATTGAATAAACGAAGATATTATTATTCTTATACTTATTTTTTTTTAGATAATTTGATATTGAATCCACAATTATTTTCGCAGCAGCAACAGTAACGCATCAGGCTGTGGGTCCGATACCTACTCGAGGAAATGAAATATTTAATATTTTCGTTTCCTCTGATAACGAGTCAAAGCGCGGCGTTAAGTTCAGCAACTCAACACACAATGCCTCCAGAAATCAGCGGAAAGTGAGGAACGGAAGTAAGTTCCCAGGTTCTGTCTGCCGAATAAAGCGTGAAGCTAAATAATCTCCCTGTGGGTAACGGAATGTCCTAACATTAGGTTCCCTTTGTCTACTCTGCTATGCAGGAATAAACTTGAAACTGCGCTCTACATGTAATCTATATATTTTTTGCTTTAACCTGTATCCCGTATCCCGTACTGTATAAAGGCGGATAGAGAGAACAAAGAGTCATGACATTTCATTCTCCACATTCTGCCCAATTTTCCAACATTGAGTGTTGCTGGCGATACTCAACGCCGCGACTAATAATGCACTACTGCAATAATTTATTTTCCAAATCGTACTGTCACTAGATTGTATACAATCTACATAGAAAATACAAATATATAAGTTATATGAGTATATAGACGATATAAATACCGCATAGAGCCATTACAGCGGCGGGCGTGCGTGCATGCATTGTAATGTAAATAGATTACCAGGACGTCATACGCGACCAGGAGGTTAACTCCCGGGCTGCAGATAATATATGATGATTGTCAATCGGCACGCGAGGTTTAACCCTTTACTGGAAAATTCTTTTGAAAGTTGTAAAAGCTTTTTGTATTGTCATTACTACGATTTACTAGGTCAATTAGAGTAAATTGTGTTTTTGTTGAGTTCTTCCTTTGATTAAATATAATAAGGTGGCATTTTAACGGCAAGAACTAATAAAAATAATAGAGAATGGAGTGTCTTACCGCTAGGTTCCCGCTGCCTATCCTGCTGTGTGCAGGATACAGCGTGAAGCTACGAAAAAAAGAACAGTAAAAGGCGCTCTGACCACAAAGCCATACGTTCAAAGCATGTTTGCTCAGAGCGCCTGGTCGGTTTCCAGGAGGAGCGGGTTCGAGTCCCGCTACGTTCAAATATTTATACGTTTTCCTAAGTGTAGAATGACACTTTAAAAATGTTAAAAATAGTATAAGCTAATGGCATAATCACTCATTTGTCTAATTCCTTTTCATATATTTTCATTATTCAATAAGCTATAGTGGTGCAGTGGTACAGCGTCCGTAGCTCGATTCACATTTGGAGTTATGTTTATAATAATTCCTGTTTTGGCATAAGGCAAGACATATCTTGTAAGCCACTTCAATACTAATGATGTAAAACCTAATATTTAAGCAAACAAAGCCAACTTTCAGACGCTCGGTGACATTTGTAAAGCTCAAAGTTTGTTACAGCGTACGCTTTTATATCTATATATAAAAAAAATATATCTTTTATTTTATGTTCATAGTGATTTTAAAATAAGTTTTGTAAGCATTTTAGTTTAATGCATTTTTTTTGCATATGGTTGTGTATAAAAGAGTGTTCAATGAAAATGAAATCCAACGCAACCATTTATCCTAACAAGTGGGAATCGAAGCCGCAATAATCGCAGACATAGTCAGATACTGTTCTACTGGGCCATTATAATGATAATAAAGTTGAAAACTAGTCCAACTATAAAAACCCGATTAAAAATATAACTACCCCATCTTGTCAAAGTGCTCTTAAACTGTTAATTTCATAACATATATCTAAGAACTATCAGCTTAAAGAATTCACACTCAAATCGGTTCATTAATTTAGCAATTACGGTGCCACAGACAGACAGACAGTCACGTCTAACTTATAACAAGCCTCTTTTTGCGTCGGAGGTTGACAAAATAAAGCAATAGCGATAAGAGTTTAAAATAAATATCTATAAAAAGATTATTACTGACCGACGGAAACTATGATTACATAGAATCGGAAATAATATCAATTTAGCATTTATTATTATCAGTTTATAGGTATGTAATTTTTTTATGTTAATTATATTTATGCGTAATCGTTCTTAAAGAGTAACTTGGAGAAATTATTGTTTTCTCTCATTTGCCCGCTCCGCCGCCGAGCACCCGCTCAACTGTACTGAAAAACAGCGATGCTTGAGAGTCGAAACTCAGGCATCATTAGCTGAGTTATGCATTTTGCCATGTCAACTGTATAATAATTTGTTATTCTTGTAAAATTATAGGTTTTTTATGGCAATAAATGTTTTATTATTATTATATATTTTTTACACCAAGAGTGTGTTAGTAGCAATAAGAAGTATTTAGGTTGGTAATATTGAAGTATTTGAAATTCTCATTAGATATGTTAAAAGAAGACTGGGCCTAATGCATCTTGCCTCTTTAAAAAGATCAAAAATTAAATTAAATTATTTCCTCTTTAAATTACTTAAACTGAAATTAAGTAAATCTTTTGTCGCACTTTAAAACTTTCATTATAGTTATAAATTACCATAAATCTCTACTGTAAATATACTCTCTAACCGACATTGCAGATCTCGTCTCCCAATAATACTATATGAAACTAAAACATAAAAATAAAAACAGATTTACAGACAAAAAAGTTAAATAAAAATAAAATCTATAACAAACGAGTACTAAATCGTTTTATATGAACGTTATACGTTTTCCCGCTTTTAGTAAATAAGTATATGAAAGGAAAGCCGCTTAGCTCGACACACGTCGACGCCCATTTGCATATGCTTCAGCCGGCTGTAGCAGAAACGGTTACTTGAAACTGTTTTAAAAGAAATTTTATTAAATATTAGTGTGTTTTGCATATTTTATGCTATTTTTATCATTTTGAGTTGTTTTTTCGAAAGTTCTTTTAAAAAATCTGCTTCACGCTGTATCCCGCACACAGCAGAGTAGGGAGAGGAAACCTAGTCTTAAGACACCCCGTTCCCCACTTTCTGCCGAATTCTAGAAGCATTGCTTGTTGAGTGGCAGAACTCAACGCCGCGCTATGCCTGGACACCAGAGCGAAGAAATGGAAATATAAATTTAAGTAAATATTTCATCTCCTCGAGTGAGGATCGAACCCACAACCAGTCGGTTTTACAGTCACACTGTGTGCCCCTGCGCCACGACTGGCCTTAAAAGTTCTTTTATGTGTATATTATGGCTGTAAGTTAATTATCTTAGAACGAAAGTTTTGTACAAATGAGTAAATTCTTGGGACACATTATTTTCATTTTGCCGCTCCTTTAGCCTCCTAAATGTATTTAAATTAAAGTAAAGCTTGGACAAATATTATGTTATATCTAACATTATAAATTGTACACGGTTCGATTCCCACTCAAGGAAATTAAATATTTAATACAAGTGAATCGCGGTGTAGCCGGGCCACTACATTCTCAGGTTCCCTCTGCCTACCCTGCCATGTGCGGGATACAGCGTGAAGCTAAAAAAAACGTACTTCATCTTAGTTAGAAAGTAAACAAGTTAATTGCAATTTTATTCTTATCAAAGCGATCACCCGAAGGATTTCCATCCGCATTTTATTGATACTGCCGGCTATCAAGATCAGCCGACGGTAGGAAAGATGGCAGATACCGTGGCTTATACTTTATCTTCTTAGATAATAGTGACTCTTGTCAAGGAGCGTTTTCTTATGTATTCTTATCTGTACTAGATTTTTTTTTAGAAACGTATAAAATTTTTACCGTAACAGGATGTAAACCGCACCTCTTGGAATCTATCCAAGGGCTCTGACCACCAAGCTATATGTTACCATGAATCTACGTTAAATTTTTTATACAATTTATTTAATATTGTTAGCATCTTTGTGTGTAGATTTTTACAAAGTTCAAAAGATGCAGTTGCTTAGAATTATCGTTCTACGCCACGAGCTACGTTAAAATTGTTTATTCAATTTCTAAAATAAATATATTTTTTTTCTAAGTATGCAATAACACTTTAAAAATGTTAAAAACGAAGCATACTGATTTAGATAAACGCCCCTTATAAGTTTAAACTAAAAATTATATTAAACCGCTGTGGTGCAGTCGCACAAGCGTGTGACGTGTTGCAAGTTCGAGTTCCACTCGAGGCAATGAAATATTTAATGTTTTAATTTCTTTGCTGTAAGGTAAGTCACGGCGTTGAGTTTCGCCACCCAACTCGCAATGCTTCGGGAATTCGCCGGAAAGTGGAAAACGGAGTGTATTAAGACTAGCTTCCCTGTGCCTACCAAGCTATGTGTAGGATCTAACGTGAACCATAAAAAAATATAATATCAGTTAGATGATCGTCTAAGCTACATATGTATAAAGGTTTCAATTCATCTTGGTATGAATTATTCATTGTATTAGAAATCCAAGAAAATTATTTCTGGGCTTCCTTATGGATGCATTAACCCATATAGACCCGCCGTGCCCAAATGGGGACATTTATAAAAGTGCCCTCATTATTTTTTTATTTTAATATTTATGCAGTTCATGTCTACAATTGTGTCGATAAATAGTGTATCTTTATATTGTGGCCGTAAAAGTCATTTAAAAAACATTTATAATTGTTCATTTTGTGCGTTTTGTGGAGCTGTTGCATAAATTAGTGAAGGCATAAAGTAACTATTTTTTATTCTTAACTTTTTCTTCTAGTTACATTTGTTTTGGTACAAAACATACTCAATTACATAGTGTATTATATAATATAATTACTTTTAATTAGAAAAGAAGAGGTGTAATAAGATAAATTTAGCTTTTACTATGCTGTCCCCAATTAGGGCCAATGGGCACATCAGAAGTAAAAAATATTTTTTTATTGGTAGGTCCATCTTAAGTTCATAATGACACGTAGGACATTTAGCGGTTGCAATAAATACCAGGGTCTTCAAGAAGCAATTGAAGCTGTAATTATTGAAGAAGAAGACGTTGGAGAGGTTGATTTAGTTGCGCTGCCTCCAGAACCAAGTGTCGTTACCGATAAAGAAGAAGGAGATGATGACAACATACAAAGCACTGCTATTCCACGAGACATACCAGACAGAGTGGAAGTGTTTACTAAAAGATACAATCGACAAACGACTTATACTGTGGAAAAACTCTAGGAGCCAATCCTACAGAGCTATTGGGTACAAGAGTAGTCAAACAACTATTCAACAAACTGGATACCAAGGCTAATGACCGTCATATACTTCGATAATTTCTTTATTGGTTTCGCATTGCTTCGAGATTAAGACATGCTGGTTATCAAACAACTGGTACTGTTCGCGAAAGCAGAACTACGAAGTGTCCTCTCACAGCAGTAAAGGATATGAAATTGAATGAAAACTGCTTTGACCAAGTCAACCAAATTTTATTTATGCGATGGTTGGACAACAGCGTCTGCACAATGGGGTCAAATTTCGACAGCGTTCTTCCTCTGGGTAAAGCATTTCGCACGATTTTCACAACTGTAACAAGGGTATGGGCGGGGTGGATCAGGCAGATCAATCTATTTCCCTGTATCGTACTGCTGTACGTGGTAAAAAATAATGGTGGGTTTTATTCACATACATGCTGGATCTCGCTGTTGCAACTTCATAGCGCCTACACCTACTAAGCAATACAAACAAGATAGATCAGCTTGATTTTCGTCGTTACATCACTCGTCACTATTTGAGAGACGGAAACAGCAGCGTATCTATGCGCCCAGCAACTCCTGCAGTGCCAAGTCCGCAGCATAATAGGGTAGGCCACTACCCCCAAAACTTTCCCAGCAACTAAGATGTGCAGTGTGCCATAAAAAAGCACGTTGGCAATGCAAAAAGTGTTGTAAAACGCTTTGCGTCAAAAAAAAATGTTTCGAAAGTTTTCATATCACTTGAGCCCAGTGGCCCCATTTGAGGACGGCTTTTTTTTAATATTAAAATAAAGTAAAATAATTATTTTTTTTACATTTTTTATTTTATTACATCGGTATCTACCAATTATTACTTAAAACACGTTTTATTTACTGCTAGTTAAGGTATGGGTCTAAATGGGTTAAGAAGAGCTATTTGAAATTCAATGGGTGAATTTAAATATAATTCAGAAGTAGAATGTTATTTGACACAAGATTTTAAAGTGCACATAGGCTTACCTTACGTAATAATAATAATAATAATAATAATGTTTATTTATTTCAATTTTTTGTATAACAATAACATTTTTTAACGATAACAGCTGCAGTAGTACAATACTGTGTCGCAGCTATTATCCCCCACCTCACAAACGTACGTACGTGTATTTTATTTTAAAATAAAGAAATTTCTAATTTATACAATAACTATATATAATATATTATTGAGGTGGAGGCCAGTCATGGCGCAGGGGCACAAAGTGTGACCGACTGGTTGTGGGTTCGATACCCACTCATGGAGATGAAATATTTACTTAAATTTATATTTTCATTTCTTCGCTCTGGTGTCGAAGCAAAGCGCGGCGTTGAGTTCTGCCACTCAACACGCAATGCCTCCATAATTCGACGGAAAGTGGGAAATGGAAGTCTTAATGGAAACGGAATATCTTAACACATTTCCCCTGCCTACCCCGCTATACGCGGGATAGAGCGTGAAGCAACAAGAAAATAAATAACATTAGAAAAGTAAATGTAACTTAAAACAATACGCTGTATGAAGTACGTAACCACGTATAAAATTTAATACAAGAGGATTTCACTAAGAAAATATACAATTTGTTCAAATTGGAAAAGATCACAAATAAATTTAGTACCAAATCTATTTATAGTACCTATAATAAATTTAGTAATTTCGTTTATCTATCCGTCTCTTAAGGGGAGATCTTCCTTTATACAGCTGTTTCTCGTAATGTACTTCGGGACGAATAAATGGCCATATTGACGAAAATCAATCAAGTCGCAGTATTTTATTTGTGGAATTACATTGATTTAACGTGAGATTAGTCGTGGCACATGGGCATAAGTGTGCAATTGTAAACGCGATAAGTTATAGGTTCGATTCACACTCGAGGAAAAGAAATAATTAAAAGTTTTATTTATTTCCTCGCTTTGTCTTCCGCGGCGTACGCCGCTCAACACGCAATTCGGTGGGAAGTGGGAGCAAAAATGGAGAGTGAAAAGGGACCGAAGTGTTTAAAAATATGCGGGATACAGCGTGGAGCTAAAAAACAATGATTTAAGATATTTCTTTCTGTTTATTTCGATTATTATTACCTGATGTGTAGCTAGTTGTTGTTGTTCCACACAAAGGGTGGAAAACTGTTTTCAATAGGCGGATTCGTGTCTCGCTACTTTAATATTTTCATACGGTTTCTAAGGATATTTTCTCAAATGAGAACCTAATCTACTACAGTCGCGTACATTTCGTTATTGCGTTAAAGAAACTTTTGTTATTTATTTCGTATGATTTATACACGTATTTCCACTAAATTTAAAATTGTTAAAGTGCACTTCAAATTAGGGCACTGCCTTTTTCGCTTAACCAATTTTTTTTGAGTTGTTTTGTTTTGAATCGAAATCGGTTTTTATAACATCATTACCCCGGTGGGAATCGAACTCATATTAATTGATTTCTAATTCCATATATTTTTAGATTTTAACATAAATTTCATACTACATATATAAATATATGTAGGCTTATATTCTTTAAAAATTAGCACTGTTGTAAAATTTTCTGTCGATTTTTGTAGTTAACATTTTTAGCTTTTTATAATTGCATTAAAGTATTATATAATCTCAATGCTTGTTAAACCAATGTCATGACGAATTTTCAAAGGAAATAATAAAAACAAGTAATGCAACAAAGTAAGTTGCACTTTAATCAATCTAGCTTTTAGCCACTCAACATTTTTAGTTATACTGCTACAAAATAAATAAGAATATTAAAATATCCATATATTTTTTATAGTACAGGAAAAAATGTAAGAAAATATATTAAAGTAAAGTAAGAAAAAATGTAACAAAATACGTTTTTACAATAGATGTTAGGGAAATCGGAGTGTCTTAACGTTAGGTTCCCTCTGCCTACCGTGTCCTGTGCGGGATACAATATATGCATAAATCTAAAAAAATAAAATGTCTTAAAAACATAGTTGCGGGCTGTGATTTCACAGTCTGCAGCTATGTTTACTTGGACTATAAAATGTAAAATCTTTTCAGCGTTTTGCGCCGCGTTGTTTGTCAGTCACTCAGTAACGGAAGATTTTTATATGTATTCATAAACTAATTGTATATTTTACACTTACACACGTAAAACACTTTTTATATATTTTTCTTCTAAAAGTAAAAAAAAAATAACGTACCGGAATTTGAACCCGCGCTTTTTGGAATTATTTCTCTTCCATTCTTCGTGGTTACTTAACAAGATGAAAACCGACAAATAACAGATAAAGATCGTGGCGCAGCGGCACGAGGTGTGACTGTAAAACCGACTGGTTGTGGGTTCGATCCCCACTCGAAGAGATGAAATATGTACCTACTTAAATTTATTTTTCCATTTCTTCCCTCTGGTGTCGAGGTTCAGCGCGGCGTTGAGTTCTGCCACTCAACACGCAATGCCTCCAGAAATCGGCAGAAAGTGGGAAACGGAGTGTATTAACACTAGGTTCCCTCTGCCTACCCTGTTGTGTGCGGGAAACAGCGTGAAGCTGATTTAATTTTAATTTTGATTTAACAAATATAGATGAATCTCAGTGTGTATTCTTGCTTCCGTCCGTTCTAGACTTTACTGATTCCGTTTGCACTGCTTATTTTATCTCTGTTATATAACTAGACCATAATTATGTTTCTTTGAATTACAAACTGTACAATCAATAATCTCACAGTTATAATACCTATAGACCACAACGTCGTGGTCTTTATGCCTCTAAATATTTGAAAATGCTTGGTGACAACTTTAGCCTGTAAATCGACCAAAGATTTATGTGAAGCTTGTGATAAGCTAGCAAATACATTTACTCGTACGTTAAGTGGAGCAAAATTTTAAATAGAAGGATTTAGTCAAGCAGTTAGCTGCATGTTATATCACGCATATAGCAGAAACTTTTTCGAGGAATTGCGTGTTGAATGGACAAATCCAACGCCGCTCTTTGCCTTGTTAAAATAAAAATATTGAATTGCTTATTTCGCCGTGTACGATCGAATCCACGACCTGCGCTTGTAGTCACACACTTGTGCCACGATGGCCTCTTTGCGGGTTCTATTGCCACTTGGAAGCATGAATTATTTTAACTTTCCTGCTCTGGTAACGGCACAAAGCAAAGGTGTGACATTGATTTCAGTCGCTGTGCAGCGAGTCGGGATCGGAGTGTCGTAACACTGGGTTCCCTTTACCTACCCTGTTATTTTCTGGGTTACTAAAGCTATAAACAAATTTAAAAACGAAATATGTTCATGACATATTTAAAGTCTACTTTGGCACGTTAGGTTTTTTTTTCCTTAAAAAAACGTAATTATTATTTAAAAAATAAATAAATAAATAAATAATGTTGATTTTAAAGCGTATAAAAATAGCATTTATAATCCGACGCAACAGTTTTATTTTTTAATGAGCCTTATTAAAATGTGTAAAGCGTAACGAACCGTGCCAAGACATTTGAAGGACTAATACGTGACGTTGAGAGAATGAGTTTTTAACTTTTATCGAATTTTTCACTTAGTTTTTGTAAAATATGGAAATGTAATAAGTTCTTTCGTTCTTGTGATTATTATACATATACAGATAAAACATAGTCGTCTCCCACCGATAAACGATATGTCTTTTAAAATACGCTACGGTTTTTAATGGGATTTTCAATAATTGATGTAAATCTTACTAATATTCAAAATATGAAAGTTTGTGAGGATGGATGTTTGTTCCAGTTGTACTACCTGTAGATGCTAGTTGCCAAATTTTATAATTCTAGGTCAACCGGAAATACCCTATTAATTTTGATTCCCTTTTTAGTGTCAAAATACGCCTTTTTTGCGATATAAACGGACATATATTTTTTTTAGTAAATGTAGAAATATTATTTATTCAGGAAATCATGGGACCGTAGATCTGAGTATATGGTTTGAAAACGACGGAAAACAAAGTGATCTTATAAGGGTTGTTTTTTTCCTTAAAAGGCACGGAACCCTAAAAAAAATAACAATTATAAACATGTCCACAAGCGTCTCATTTTTGTTCTTTAACAATATGAAGAAACAAAAAAACAGTTTTCTAAAACCAATGGAAAAAATTTGCCATAATGGAATAATTTGGCGAACAGGAAATTAAGCGATCACATCGTAAAATATCATATCATGATAGTAATAATGGAGCAATTTGTATCAGAGCAATCTGGATGGTGGCTAACGTATTTGTCCTTGCCTGACTTTTATATAAGACGGAAGACGCGGTAACAGGAAGTGCTTAGAGAATTGCCCTTTGGGAAATAGGTGCTGGTGTAAGCAATTGTTTTGCTCGAATTAAATCATATGAAAAGAAATACAGAAATAGACGAGTGATATTTTATTGAAAAATATGGTAGAAAAGTGTTAAGCAATAATAATACATGCACTGATATTTCCAAAATCTTTTTACAGTCCATCTTTTTTATCTTTTTCCAGGATAATAACTGAGTTCTGACTGTAGTCCATGTAATCATGTTTCTACCGTTCACTGAAACCCATCACAATATTGTTTTGTCGTATTTTAAACACACAAATATGATATTTAATTGATGCAACACAAAATCTCCTCAGCCCAATCTGAACTGAACTGGTGCACACTGTTTGTTAAATTGAAGATAATCAACGCTCCATTAGGCGTTCGTCTCTGTCGCGAATTATTGGAAGCTGCTAGAATATGTTGATCGTGCACGTGAATTGTTTTGCAGTTTTTGATATTTGATGTATAAAATTGTAATAAATATTAAATTTTGCTTGTTTCTTGAGAGTTTTTGGTTTTATCTAAAAACCTTTTTTTTTACATTTTTTTCCGCATATCAGAGCAGGCAAAGGAACTTAACTTGAAATGTCCTTACACCGAATTTTCAACATATTGCGTGTTAATTGGTGAAAGTCAACGCTTCGCTTCCTCTAATTAATGTAAAAATAAATTAAATGTAATCATTCCCCTGAGTAACAATTGAACTCACAACCCTCGCGTTTACAGTCAGACGATGTCGCATTACGCCTCGACGGGACTTCCATCTAAAAGGACTTTTTAGCTTTTTTGCTCTTAACACTAGTATGTACACATGTTACTGCCAGCCCTAAATAAGACAAAGTAGTCAATTTAGGTCCGCTATCTAAAACGAAATATAAAGAGAATGTAAGTTCTTTGTGTTTGCTAAGAGTCACATAAATATAGGAAAGTATATAGACAATATTTTATTTACGCTAAATCATTAAATGTACTATATGCGTTTGGCCCCCGTTCCCTCTGACTACCGCTAGGGATACAATGTGAAGCTAAATTAAGTTACAATGTATATTTTAGGGTAGAGGTCCCGTAATGATATATTCTTTACTTTCTACAGCTTAGCTAAGAAAATCTAGTATTCCATCCGTTCGTTCTAAAGCGAAGACGCTTAAACATAGCGTGTTGAGTGGCGGAACTCACATCACTATGTTTTGACTACCCAGAGCAGGAACAGTAAAATATCGAAATTCCCCAAGCATCTATTATTAATTCCCGACTGCTAAGGAAGGGCAATGTTTTTCGCGCGTATCTTGTATGTATGTATTATTCTTTATTATCTCATATCTCCAAAACCGCTGAACGGATTTACATAATTGAGGTATCGTTAGATTCGTATTAGCAGCTCAAGTGTTCTTAGATAGGTGACGTTAAAGAAAAACAATCATGGCGGCTGTGGGACGCCATTGGACTTAGTGAAAAAAAAATCGTTTCGAATACCACAATATGGGTCTCAAATTCAAGAGCTTACTACGAGGATTTCAAAAAGGTATATCATGATTATGATTATCATAATGAATTCTAACAAAAAAGTGAAAAATAAAAAAAATATTTGTAAAAACAAAAACCCCGAATGCATAAAACTAAAAAGAAAATAAACAAGTCCAATAGTTTATTAGGATTAACAGTCGGGACCTATAAGTAATTCTTCAATCAATAAAATCTTTACCAGGAACCCCGCATAATTTAAAGAGGGGTTTCTGTTTTTACAAATATTTTTTTTTACTAAATAGGATGAACAAGGACTACTTCTCGACCAACAATCCAAACACAGGCCTCAATTACTAAAATGTCACAATTATATTTTTATGACTCCAATCAATCGAGTCAATCGAATGACCCGTCTCCGCAAACAAAAGGGCACTCCCAGACGTACTAGGGCGTAATGAGGCAAACACGGCTATCGATTTCGTCTGCCTAAATTGCCTAAATCCGCACCCTAGGGAAATGAGTATGTATGAGTACGTTATTTTTTTTTATTTCCTTGCTCTGATGGATAAAGCGCGGCGTTGAGTTCCGCCACTCAACACGCAAAGTCTTGAAAATTAGACTTTGCTTGGGTAATCTGCCTACAAGCGAGATACAGCGTCAAGCTGAAAAAAAAATGTAAACATTGTAAACATGGCACCCATAATAAATTGTCGTTTGAAAACTACTGCGCGTTTAAATATTAACGCTAATTAAATTAAAATAGCTATTTGCTTAACTTGTTAATTAGTTATTTTAATTATTCAAATTATTTTTACTTTGTTTTTAGAAAAAAAAAATAATAATATAATAGTTATAATGACTGTTTTATATATATAGAATATAAAAGAGGATCCAACCCACAGTTATAAGGTAGTAACTATTATGTTTATATAGACAGACGTTGTCCCAATGCACCACGACGTTCTCTATGTTTTTCATAGCAGGGTATGCAGTGGCTACCTGGGAACCTAGTGTTAAAATTCTCCGTTCTTATTAAGACATTTTTTTCTCGGCTTACTGCCGAATTGCCGAGGGATTCAGTCGTTTCAGACGTGTTCAGTGACGGAATTTAGCGCCGCGCTTAACTTCGTCACTAGTGGGAAGAAATTAAAGTATTAAATATTTCCCCAAGAGGAAATCGAACCTACAATCGTCGCGTTTTCAGTCACACGTTGCCTGCTGCCTGTGCCACGACGGTCTCCTGATATTATATTTAAATAAATTTCTGAAACATATTTAAAATATTCTTTTTATCATAAATTACTTTATACTTCATTACTTTATTTATACTTTTGTCTTCTTCTTGTGTTTAAATTGATCTGGTTCCATATTTGTGCAAAACAAAAAAAAGTTCGCAACAAGACAGTTAATTAGTATGAACAGGAAATTGGTAATTGCGTTCAAATGAATTGGTTTTTCTTTAGTCTCACATGATTTATCTTTTGGATTTTGTTATTTTAATATTTTATTTTTGCGTATAAAGGTGTATATAAATCATAATCACATTAATGAATTATTTTGAGGCCAGAGGAGTCTTGGCGCAGGGGCACGAAGTGTGACTGCAACTGGTTGTGGGTTCGATCGACCACAAAATTTATATTTACATTTAATCGCTCTGGTGTCGAGACAGAGCACGGCGTTGAGTTTTGCCACTCAACACAGTATAGATGATACAGGAGAAAGGTCACGTAAAGAGTATGAAGACAACCCCGGGATATGTATGTATGTGCGTGTTGTATTAGTAAGATAACAAGTGAACGAGGCGAAAGAGATATGCAGAGACCGTAGTGTTTGGGACCTCGTTCTCTCTGGCTACGTGCTGGCCCCTAGGGATACAGCGCGAAGCCGAAAAAAAGATACTTTACTTCAAAAAGATACTTTACTGTTATCCCAAATTTATTTAGTATTATATTTTTAGCTTCTTTTCCTTTTCCTACAAACGTTATGGTAAAGTTAAATATTTAAAAGTCAAAATGCGATAATTGGGAGTTTAAATTCTATTCGATTGTTGTTAATACTATATTTAAAATATTTTTTTCGTGTTGTGAAATATTTTCTTTTAAATTTTACAAAGTGACAAGTAAAGTGAACATATTCTATGACAAATCATACTATTATTTTTAAAATAATTAAAATATAAATTGTACTATTGCAGAAGACTTTTCTGTCCGATGTGAATAAAATCAACGCTACCCCATTTCAAAAACTCTCTTAATATAAATCATAAGCACCCTTATGATTGTTAAGCATTTTATAGTACCTACTACTGAAAGAAGTATTTAATTTGATATATTTTTGTTTTTTTATGCTGAGAATTGCTGATACTTAATTAAAATTTCACTAACCATGATTAATTGAATACAAAAAAAATATAATTGATGTGTGCACAACTGTTTGTCGTCCATGACTTCGTTAGCGTGGATTTTGCCTTAGTGACTATGTCTTTTTCAATGGTTCCAACTGAAACACAGTATCCTTTTTAGGTACCAATATCAATCAATTTTTAATCTCTGTAAGTCTTATGTCTAACTCAGTGAATAACTAAACAGTTTAACCTATATTACTTTTTTTTTAACTTCAAGATGTATCCCACATATAGTAGACTTAGGCAGAGGGAACCTGGGGACCTATTTAATACACTCCGATCTCATTAAGACATTTCCATTCCCTTATGTTCTGCCAAATTCTGGAATATCCAAATATAATGAAAAATAATACTGAATTTCGAATCTTAAAGTACAATAAAAATAAAATAAAAACAACATTATAACAAACCTCCACACCCACAGTTCAAAACAAGTAAGTACTCGTAAAATCTGAGAAGTCTAATTCATAAAAACGACCACTTAAACGACAATTCACAGACATTGGGGTAATTCCCTAAACAAGAACATTTAAAGACATTACCCACAACCGTGGGACTAGACGGAGGCATTGACCTTATTATTTCAACCAGTATAGCCCAGTACAGTCCAGTATAGTCCAGTATCGAGATATTGCGGCAATATTCGTAGGGTCTTAATGAGAGCCGACGTATGGAGTAAGTGGATCAGCATTAATTGCTTCTTGTGTTTTTGCGCTCACTTTGGTTTCTGTCTTTATTATTTTATTTCTTTCCTGTTCTAATTGAGTCTAATTAAATACAACAATAGAATACTATATATGATAGGTATAATATGTGTTTGTAACGATCAGGGCTTAGTACAAAAAAAAACACAAAAAACATACAAACATAAATATTTCTGTCGTCGTCACATAATTGGAGTACGTGGCGCAGTGGCCCAAACACGTGACAGTAAACGAGACGGTTACAGTTTCTATTCGCACTAGCGGGAATGAAGTATTTTATATTTTCATTTTCTTCTCTGATCTCTCGTCTTCTCTGATAACAAGATTAAGCGTGGCGTTGAGTTCTGTCACTCAACAAACAGTGCCTCTAGATTTCGGCGGATAGCGAGAACGGAGTGTTAACACTAGGTTCTACCTACCATATATTTTTCATATAAGTAGATAATATTTGGAAATGTTTTAAAATAGCAACAGTCGAGAATTTTACCCACTCTTCTCAGCTCAGGTGTATTCCGATCCTGTTGTCTCGTTCCTTTAGGGCTGCCGCTACTGAACAGAAACAGAAATGTTTACTTGACGATTCAAAAGTACTTGTACTAAGTCTACTTTAATAAATAATATTAAGAGTTCGATATTAAAAACCAAGATACCTAAGCCAACGTCATAAAATGCAAACGGATATGTGTTCACATAAAACATTTCGCATATTTCCCTAGAGAACGAAGTGACCCGAATTCTTGAAATACGTTCCGTGATTTGAGGTTAACTTGGAATTTGAGGGACTTTATTATAAATACATCGCTAATACTTTTGGATAGGTATGTATGTATTCTAAATTTCTACAATTGTTTATTTAATTATACTGTGTTCATATGATTTTAGACTGTATTAAGGCTGTTGTAGAAACAAGATGGTTGTGGGATCGATAATTCCTCCGAGGTAGGTAGTACTCGGGTAAATTCATTATTTTCTGATAATAAGACAAAGCGCGGCGTGGATTTTTGCCATTCAACACACAATGTCTTGAAATTGGGCGATGAGGTGGAAAGTTCCTTAATATAGTCCACTAAGCGTGAACTTAAAAAAGAAAAATATTAACGTGAGACCAGTCGTGGCGCAGAGGCCCAAGCGTGTGGCTGTAAAATGCGACAGGAATCTTTAATATTTTTTTTCCTGGCTCTGGTAACGAAGTTGATCTGTTGGAATTTGGCGGAAAATCGGGAACGGAAGTGTTGTAATAGGAAAGGGTTGTCTTAATAATGCTTTCCATGTTTTCTCTGCCTACCCTGCTATGAGCTGGATAACAGAGCTAAAAAAGATGAAACTATTAACATTTAGTCATTTTAATGTATATAAAAATATTTTATATTAGTTAGTGAGTTTGTTTAAGTAAAAAAATACCTGAAATACGAAAAGTGAGCTATCTACTATCCTGTTTTATTCCCAACTTTAATGCCATTGTTGAAAGGGAAGTTGCTAATTTGATACAAAATTCGCGTACCTACGAACTGTATCCAAACTCGTTCCGAATTTTAAAACTACGCAGGACAAATTTTTAATTTTTACAAACGACTTTTATAATATGAACACTGATGGCCTCAACAGAATTACTTTCATTAAAGGCGTTTAGATTCTAAAACTGATTTGTAGCAGCCATATAACTTTTCAAAAGGGGTTCAATTTCAACGTATACCTACCTATATAAATTAATAATCTTACGTTAGTTTAATTATACATTTTTAATTATTTTTAAAATTGCACTACATAAAACCTAAACCTACATTAACTTTTCAAACTTCTTATCTCTATATATAATAAGACAGTAAAAATATTTTGTCTGTACATTTAGTAATTTTGACTGAAATGGATAGAGGGACACTTAAAAAGAATAATAGAAAGCAAAAAGATTTTTTTTGAATTTCTTGTCTGTCTGTCTGTCTGTCTGTCTGTCTGTCTGTCTGTCTGTCTGTCGACATATTGTTGTCCGCATTTTTCTCTGAAACTACTGAACCGATTTACTTGAAATTTTACCAATTGTTTTAACTCAACTTAGGTTCTAAAGTTTGGTTCATCAAAATCGGTTCATTAAAAAAAAAGTTATCGTCATTTGAATGAACTCAAGGCACTAGCTTGCCAGCGAATATTATACAGCAATCGCGCTGGTATGACCCTGGCTAAAGAATGACGTTCGAAACGTCTGGGTTATATGATTGTTGATAAAAATATATATTTTTGAAGCACTATTATATAATATTTTATACAATAAAGTAAACAAAATTGAATTATTAGTCGAGATTACCTTCATAAATCATAACAGTTAAGTTTAAGTCGTAATTAATTCAACACAGAGAAAAAGAACGATCTTGAAAGAAATATCAAGTAAATACAAAGATTTTTTGGTTGGTTCGTTCATATAATATATGTAACTAATTTAAAAACTGTACAGAAGTTAATATGCAATTATTACAGTTATTTTATAAAGAATATTATGAATCCTTCAAATCAATAATTTATCATTTAAGGCTGTTTCTGAATGAGTAAATTAAATTATTCACTGACATCAGCACATTTAACAGAGTATATTATATAGGTAAAAAGAACATAAAGTTACAAAAATATATACGTGTAATAAATAATTAGCTTTATATATATTTTATAAATATCAAATATCAACAATGGTCGTATTTTTTTATTTAAAACAATCAAAAAATCTTTGACGATAATGTCGTAAAAAATCATGTTAGAAGTCATTATATTTGTCAATCAATTGTGCATATTAAATCAATAATCATGTATTTTGGAGGCCGGTCGTGGCGCAGCGGCACAAGGTGTGACTGCAAAACCGACTGGTTGTGGGTTCGATCCCCACTCGAGGAGATGAAATATTTATTTAAATTTATATTTCCATTTCTTCGCTCTGGTGTCGAGGTTAAGCGCGGCGTTGAGTTCTGCCACTCAACACGCAATGCCTCCAGAATTCGGCAGAAAGTGGGGAACGGAGTGTCTTAACACTAGGTTCCCTCTGCCTACCCTGCCGTGTGCGGGATATAGCGTGAAGCTAATTTTTAATCATGTATTTTAAACGGGCGAAGCCGTGGGCGAGCCGCTAGTCTATACATATATTCTTATCTTTCTCAAGAATTTTCAAAAGACTGAGAGGGTTTTTTACGATACTGTCGACCGAAAATTCTGGCATTTAGCAGTTAAAGGCTGCTAACCGTACAAAACGAACCAGAGAGAAGCTGTATACATCGGTGTCATTATTGGTAGCAATAAATAATTGCCCAATGAAACACCACGATCAAGTGTCACTTATAATACTGTGTATATTTCGATTTGTTTACAAGTACCTACTAAATGAAAAAAAGAAGTCAATATGAACGGATATATAACTTTTTAGTCAACATTTTAGTCTTTCAATACTTAATAATAAAAAATAATCTTAATTAATAATCTTAATGAATCTTAATTTTTTTAATCTTAATTTATTTTTTTAATTCTTTTTCCTTAATTTTTTTTAATTTTAATTTGACGTTAGGGAATGTTATGTTTAACCCTAAAATAATATGTTATTTTCTGAGGAAATGGAGTTGTCATCGCTTGTACAAATGTCAATGTCATGTCAATATCACTTATCGTATTCCATGTATGAACTTTGGCCACTTTTAATTATAAAATATAATTCCTGATTTCTTCCTGTTTCACTTAAAATTTAATGTCTCAAAAATACGAAGTGTTTTGTAAAAAAAATCACTCCAGAAAATACAATTAACAGATAATTTCTTACAAAAAATGTGAAAATATATGTACATAATAGATATATATATATATATTAAACTAAATTATATGAAATGTATAACTTGATAATGACGTACAAAACTATTATTATTTTCATCCATTTTTTTTACAATTTTACGCCGTTTTAGTACAAAAAGTGGAAACGAGATGTAAACAAACCGTTCTCAGACTCTTGTAGAGGCGGCGTTGAAAGTCTCCACGGCCTTGACAGCATTCCTTTGTTCAGTTCCTCGACACGGTAAAAGGCAAGCTACGTCATAAGTTGGTGCTTTCCTGATTGCTAATCCACCTGCATAATCATATCTGTCTATCTTTGTATAGTGAAAAGCGGCTTGATCGATTTTGGTGCAACTTTTTGGTTTAGTTTTCAGCTGTATCCTACAAAAGATTCTTAGTGTTAAAACACTCTACCCTCCCCGTCCCTACTACTGGCGAACTTTCAAGACATTGCGTGTAAAGTAGCGAAAGTGAACACCGTGCTTTGTCTTATTACTAGAACGAGGAAATTAAAATAATTATGTGCCTTCATCTACCTGGACCGCTAGAGTCGATATGCATATTGATCAATTAAGATTTAATGTTTTATATATAACAGGTTTATTTATCTTTGTAATAAAATTTTAATACACGTTAGGTATTATATATTACTAAATCTTTTGCCGATCTTGTAACATTTATTCAAATTAACATACGAAACTTCCTATGTAAATATAACAAGGTATATTAAAAAATCACTTTTTAACATGTACTTTGCTATAATTGTAATTAGATTTTATTTCAATTGGGAAATGTTCGTCTTTTCGAAGCTGTACCTGGAGGGTGAAATGTAGGAATACTTTGGCAAGAATATTGTTACCAGCAAAAATGTTTAATATATTTAATATTCCAGAACTTTGAAAAGCCTATTACAATATTTTTTTTAGAGTCCAAAATAGATTTTCTCTATTTATTAATTGTTACGCTATTTTCCCTTGTTTATCTTGTAAAAAACTAAGGAAATATCTAAACTAAATTTATCTGCATACCTAGTAGAAAGACCTTTTGTGTAATACATATTATACACGTGTAGTCAAGATCACTAAACCCATACCTCAAAATAATCCGCCCATAAAGATCTTCCTAAAGCGGTATTTAAATACAATTTGTATAATATAATAATTAATAACTAATTACCCTAATGTTAAAATACTCCATTCTCAACGCACAGCCCTATGCCGCTCAACTCAACGCCGCGGTATGTCTTGTTACTAGAGTGCGAAATTAAAAATAATTCATCCCACAGTTAGACAAAGTAAATTTATGAAATAGTATAATACATTCTTTCAAGTGATCTCAAACTTTCTCGGACCAAGACTCTTATTTGTTTTCCATTATTTTTCTCGCAAAGCGCTCAAGATGTTGGGTTAAATAGGCTCGAGACTGTTCACAAGTGGGGTCGGCTCCCAAGTCCCAACAAGCCCGCTTCGATTGGTTGTTCGAGTGATTTCATATAATGCAATTTTGATTTTTATGTTGTATTTCATAATTTCTTTGTTTTTATTATTTTAATATTTTTTATTGTTTAAATTTATTATATAATCGAAGAGTTGCATAACCTTGTTAGAATAAATATGTAAAAAGTATTAAGTGATTAGATTATGCTAACAAGCACATGTTCGTTAGCATAATCATAAGTTTAATTTATATTTTTGTTTCAAAATTTCCCGAAAATATAATAAGTAATAATAAATAATAATAAATATACTTTATTGCACCTTAAAAAAAAAAACAATGTAAAAGCTTAAAAATATTTAAAAAAAAAATACAATAGGGCGGCCTTATCGTAATCGTATCGTAACGTCTCTTCTAGAAGTATATGAATACAAAGTATTCTTATATGTATTTCTGGAAGAGAATAGTAGGCACATGAAGATGGTTTAATTTTTTTAAATTACTATTATCATACAAATGTTTTCTCTACAAACGATTTGAATCCGTTAATATTGATGTCAAACGCTTAGATATACCTATATTATTTTATATGTGCAACTTCCTTGGGGAATACTAATTGGTTTCGAATTGATAAACCCTCGAGAGGAAGTTCAATATTGACTTCGTTTCCTCTATTTGCCCGAATCTCCGTTTACTCCGTAAGGGAGGAATGTATAGGAATGCACGGCTTAAAGCGATGGTACTTAATGAGGAGTATATGGGTGTGTTGACTGAACGCGATAGTAATGAGTTGAAATCATCAAATATTTAAATATAAATAATATATTATCATTATTTTTTTTCTCCTTAGACTAATTAAGTGGTTATGTTTCGTCACTTAGAAAGCGTTGTTTGCTATCAAATATCAATCAGTTTAATCTGTTCACGTTCACTGCTGGACGTAGGAGGCCTACGTCGGGATGAGGTTCCCCCAGGGTGGGTCAGAGCTGCTGGTCCTCCGCCTTCCGCATCATTTCTTGTTAACGTAAAATTAAAATTGACGGAAAGTTAAAATAAAATTTTAACATTTTCCTCCTCGTAGAATATAGGCAAGTAAACTTAATCGTAGAATATAGGCAAGTAGTTAATGCATCATTTAGTATATTTACTTTCGTCTGGCCCCTTATTTTATATCACGTTGAAAACCAACACAACATATTGTTTTATTTTTTATATTACTTATTGTGTCTTCTCGCTACATTTTTTCCCCCACTTCCGCTGGCTTGAAGAAATCTCTTATAGAGTACCTACCTATATACCATAATATATATGTGCCATATTTCTTTTTGACTGCAATAAAATATATATGTTGCCCAACGAAATATTGTAAATCAACGAAATATTGTATTGTTTTAGTATAAACTTACCTCTATTGGAGACTAATCCACAACAATCAGTGGTTTCAACCTGCGCTATAATGACGTAATACATTGCGTTTCAATTAGGCGTATGTGATTTTGTACTGTGATACTATATATATATTTTTAGGAATCAGAAGTGTTTAATATAAAAAAGAGACAATTCAGGATGGACTACAAGCAGTTTATTACAAAGTTGACTTATACAAACATTATTTCTGAGTGAATAAATGTTAATACACAATCCAATATAATTAAACAATCATTACTTTCCATTACACAAAGTTAAACAATAACAAAATAATAACAACATAGAACGAACTCACAGTATCAACGCCAACCACCCTTACGCACGGTAACCGACCCGCCAAACGAGAGCGAACCCGAATGCGCACTAGCTTTTATAAGTGTGAGTACGGTGGTGGTGGGTATCGATACTCTTCTAACACAGGAAGGCTCCTGCTCGCGCGCAGGATATTCCGTCGCACGTTGTTTTCACGATATTCAGCTTACACGGCCTCTCCTGACCGTGCACCGACCTCGGCTGCATTGAAGATTTCTTCTGCTGGAGTTTGCCTGCTTAGCCAGTGACGCGAAGCAGCCATCGCAGGAGCACCTGAGCGGCGCCTTCGGAGTTGTCATCGTTACAATCTAAATAACAAATTAGAGGTTAATGAAGCACGACAACATACAACGTTGCCTATTCTGTCATTCATCACACAAACAAGGCCCTCATACAAAAAAAAACTTTCGTAACAGAGATAAAGTCACTCCACATTCAAGATCGATCAGTCATTTAGATCATTGTCTTGCAAAAGTCTCACTCAAACTCATACTTGAACTTGCAAGTTCCCACGTTAAAAACATGAACCAGGGCTACGCCACACGCGCGCCCAATAAACAGGACTGCGCCTCACGCCAAGAGCGCCTGCTGCACGTCTCCGCGAGCGCGCCAACCGGGCAGCACCCGCCAGGAGCGCGACGACTGCACGCCTCCGCGAGCGCGCTGACTGCACGCCGTCGCGAGCGCGCCAACTCAGCAGCACCCGCCAGGAGCGCGACGACTGCACGCCTCCGCGAGCGCGCTGACTGCACGCCGTCGCGAGCGCGCCAACTCAGCAGCACCCGCCAGGAGCGCGACGACTGCACGCCTCCGCGAGCGCGCTGACTGCACGCCGTCGCGAGCGCGCCAACTCAGCAGCACCCGCCAGGAGCGCGACGACTGCACGCCTCCGCGAGCGCGCTGACTGCACGCCGTCGCGAGCGCGCCAACTCAGCAGCACCCGCCAGGAGCGCGACGACTGCACGCCTCCGCGAGCGCGCTGACTGCACGCCGTCGCGAGCGCGCCAACTCAGCAGCACCCGCCAGGAGCGCGACGACTGCACGCCTCCGCGAGCGCGCTGACTGCACGCCGTCGCGAGCGCGCCAACTCAGCAGCACCCGCCAGGAGCGCGACGACTGCACGCCTCCGCGAGCGCGCTGACTGCACGCCGTCGCGAGCGCGCCAACTCAGCAGCACCCGCCAGGAGCGCGACGACTGCACGCCTCCGCGAGCGCGCTGACTGCACGCCGTCGCGAGCGCGCCAACTCAGCAGCACCCGCCAGGAGCGCGACGACTGCACGCCTCCGCGAGCGCGCTGACTGCACGCCGTCGCGAGCGCGCCAACTCAGCAGCACCCGCCAGGAGCGCGACGACTGCACGCCTCCGCGAGCGCGCTGACTGCACGCCGTCGCGAGCGCGCCAACTCAGCAGCACCCGCCAGGAGCGCGACGACTGCACGCCTCCGCGAGCGCGCTGACTGCACGCCGTCGCGAGCGCGCCAACTCAGCAGCACCCGCCAGGAGCGCGACGACTGCACGCCTCCGCGAGCGCGCTGACTGCACGCCGTCGCGAGCGCGCCAACTCAGCAGCACCCGCCAGGAGCGCGACGACTGCACGCCTCCGCGAGCGCGCTGACTACACGCCGTCGCGAGCGCGCCAACTCAGCAGCACCCGCCAGGAGCGCGACGACTGCACGCCTCCGCGAGCGCGCTGACTGCACGCCGTCGCGAGCGCGCCAACTCAGCAGCACCCGCCAGGAGCGCGACGACTGCACGCCTCCGCGAGCGCGCTGACTGCACGCCGTCGCGAGCGCGCCAACTCAGCAGCACCCGCCAGGAGCGCGACGACTGCACGCCTCCGCGAGCGCGCTGACTGCACGCCGTCGCGAGCGCGCCAACTCAGCAGCACCCGCCAGGAGCGCGACGACTGCACGCCTCCGCGAGCGCGCTGACTGCACGCCGTCGCGAGCGCGCCAACTCAGCAGCACCCGCCAGGAGCGCGACGACTGCACGCCTCCGCGAGCGCGCTGACTGCACGCCGTCGCGAGCGCGCCAACTCAGCAGCACCCGCCAGGAGCGCGACGACTGCACGCCTCCGCGAGCGCGCTGACTACACGCCGTCGCGAGCGCGCCAACTCAGCAGCACCCGCCAGGAGCGCGACGACTGCACGCCTCCGCGAGCGCGCTGACTGCACGCCGTCGCGAGCGCGCCAACTCAGCAGCACCCGCCAGGAGCGCGACGACTGCACGCCTCCGCGAGCGCCACTGCTGCATTCCTCCGCGAGCAAGCCAGCCGCCTACTCCTCTCGGAGCGCCTCGCTGTTCGCAGCCTTGGAAGCCGGGTTACTTCGGGAGCTCACTCCAAACAGCAAGCCCTTGTCACGTGTATTCAGCGCATACACACATTAATCACTCTACAACATTTTTTTTTAATAAATAATTAAACCAAAATTAATGATAAATTTTCTTAAAATGCCGGTTTCAAAAGAACTCTTGGCGAGAGAAATTGCCAGCATATCATTTTGAAAATATCCTACAAGCCTTAATGCTTATAGTACTTGTTCAATATTAACGAGATTGAGTGCATTAAGTAACGTAACATAACGTGAGCTCGGTCGGACCTGACCATGATTAACACTGAACCACGTACTCAACTTTGGTGGTAAAGACACAGTTGTGTCATATTGGCAGACAACGCACCTTTCCGAATGCGCCTGGTATCAAGAATTAGTTGAGAACACTTCTTATAAGAATATTAAAGGTGTAGCGAGAACTACACTATAACGTTATTATTATTATTCCGATTTCACAATTATTGCCTTGAGCTTCTATTCAGATCGAGCTTTAGTAAAAATGTTTCTCTTTATGTCCAATTTTCTTACAAAATGAACAAAGAGTTGTTGCTATTGTTCCCGTTGGCGGAGCTTCGCTCCTTCTAACATATGTTCTCAGCATGACTGAGTTGGCCATATTCAAAACATCTGTTTTCGAGTCAACTCGAACCTTCGGAGCTGCGATTTATTATTGCACTAGACAAAAAGCGTCTGCCAAAGGTACGATAGTCAATTTTCGCGGGTCGGTTTAATATATGTGGATAAAAACGAAACAAGGTTTTCCGTCGTAAGGTTGGCGTTGGTGGCTGCCGCGCGAACTTGTATGTCGCTAATACCGTAGACCACTATTTGAACCATGAGTTCTTCGCTAAGGCCTTTAATAATTGTCGTGCATATTCCGCGTGCGATAAAAAATTATTTGACGTAGTGTTTAGAACTTCCAGAAGTATTTGCACGTAATTATTTTTTTGAGGACACAGCGACTTAAATTCTTTTTCAAAATTAGACCATGAGCGTTCATGAGTGTTCCACTCATTTAGCCAAGTGTTTGCGTCGCCTCTCAAACAATGTGCAACACGGAAAAAACACTTAAAATCGTCCCAATGGTTCGCACACCTAGCTCTATCCACTTCAGTGCACGACACTTCGAAGTTATTTATTGCCGGGTCAAAGTTTGAGACATAATAATTGCTGGGTTTATTTTTTGCTAGGAAGCCTAATGCATCGACGAGTGTTTGCGTTGTAGGATTATGATTTTTTTGTAACGGAGGTGTATCACTAAGAACAGACGATGAGATTTGCGTACTACTGGCCATACTCGCCTCTATGGCCGTCAATCGCGATATAATCGTACCCAACGCGGTTTTCGTAATACTGTCGGGAGTGTCGGACAGTGATTTACTTTGACGACGGTTTGAGTAATCGGGACCTGCTTGCGACCTTTCGTGCGATTGAAGATTTTTGCGACTGCGCGAATAACTACGACCTGAACGACGCGAGCGTGATCTACCACGACGAGAACGCGGGCGAGACCTATAGCGATGTGAGTGTGGACGAATTCTTTTACGACGCGACTGCGAAAGACGCCTACTGAGTCGCGGGGCTTCATCTCTACGATTTCACAACTTTTCACAAGACACGTGTAACATTTCTTCGAAAGGGAAGAAACGCGAACAGACTGTTTCCTTTTTATTACACTAATGTACGTAGTGTCACACAGCTTGCCTTCACCATACTAAGGTGCGCATAAGGTTAGTGGAAAATAACGATTGTTTATTTTAATAACCCTAAGCTAATTAATTGTGAGCGGTAAATCCAATCCCACTTCTGATTTTAGGAATCAGAAGTGTTTAATATAAAAAAGAGACAATTCAGGATGGACTACAAGCAGTTTATTACAAAGTTGACTTATACAAACATTATTTCTGAGTGAATAAATGTTAATACACAATCCAATATAATTAAACAATCATTACTTTCCATTACACAAAGTTAAACAATAACAAAATAATAACAACATAGAACGAACTCACAGTATCAACGCCAACCACCCTTACGCACGGTAACCGACCCGCCAAACGAGAGCGAACCCGAATGCGCACTAGCTTTTATAAGTGTGAGTACGGTGGTGGTGGGTATCGATACTCTTCTAACACAGGAAGGCTCCTGCTCGCGCGCAGGATATTCCGTCGCACGTTGTTTTCACGATATTCAGCTTACAATATATATATAAATATATGTATGTATGTACAGGGTCGCGGATTCCCTATACAGTATACATACGGTCCATTAGGCGATCGCTTTCAACTCTACCTGAATGCTGAGTAAACAGGGGGTTTTTTGAAGCGTTCATTTTGTTAATGGAATTGCTGAGGCCGTTGCATTTAATTAACTTCAGGCACTAAGCTATATCTATAAAAAATTGCGAAGGGTTATGAAAAGATGTAGGTTAATAATTTATTTTATATTCGTGCTTTTGATTCGTTTTGCACGCGTTATTCAAAGAGAATCAAGTTAGTTTTCCAAAAATATTTATGAACGTATAAAAATATAAATTTTACGTAGCGGGAATTGAACCCGCGCTTCTTGGAAACCGTCTAGGATGTCCATTCGTTTCTAAGTATAATACTATTCTCCTTAGTATGGTAACAACATTTTACAAAATACAAACATGCTTGATAGCTTACTATTTTTCACCAGCTTTTTTTTGTATTCTAGAAAATGCAAGTATTTTTTAAATATACCTAATTAATTCCAATTACGATTGTATCAATAAATTTAAAGCAAGACAATTCCCATTGAGCCTTGAATATAGGAATCGTATCAAAGCTTTTATAATATAACTTCAGGTTAATATTTAAAAAAGCTTTTTTTTACTTTATAAAGGGTGAATAATATTGACTTTATAATTTTAAATAGAAAAAAATTGGTCAAGTACGAGTCTGAATGGCCCACTGAGGGCTCCGTACCAATTTCAGGATTGTAGTTCGATGAACAAATTATTTTAAGTAAACTATTATACTATAATTAACGAATATAATTTTCGGACCTTTTTCGCTTCTCGTGAAATGTCATAATTTTAGATGAACATGACGTCACATGCCACAAGGTTTGATTACGCGGCTTCTAAAGCTGTATATCCATTTTCGTAACTATGAATATGTTACTACGTCCACGTCCACGGGAAGTATCATTTAAATTTATATTATGCGGCGAATTTCATATAAAAGCAGCGAAATTGATGCATTAATGCTAGTATCTTTGATTGCGTTGACTTAAAAGTTGGATTTTTTCTTTGCTTCAATGGACCATAGATATTTATGATATAAATTTCAGCTTAATAACTCCATGTGATATTAAAAAAAATGATCTTGACAGACAGACAATAAAATAGTCCTATAAGGATTCCGATTTTACATTTTGAGGTAGGGGACCCTAAAAGTGTATGGTATTATACATTTTGTGTTAATTTCTACATTGAATAACCTTTTCAGCGTTTTGTAAGCGAGGTTAGATAAAGAAAAAACTTCTTATTGTATGTATACATACCAGTATATTATTGGATGGATGTTTATTGAAATAAAACAACTTTTGTTGTATACACTTGTACGTTTATAAATGCGCATTTTATAAAATATTTCTAATAGATTGAGTATATTAACGATAATGTTATTAATAGTATAGCTCTTGTTATTGAAATCGTTTTACTATATGGTAGTGAAATCTTTTTTAACTTCCGACATAAACAAGAGGTTGTTATAAATTTGATGTCTCTGTGTTTGTGTATATCTGTAAGTCTGCATATGGCATCGTAGCTCCAGCACGGATGAACCGTTTTAGTGTTTTTGTTTGAAAGATCAGTTAATCTAGGGTGGTTTTCGCCATAATTCAAAAAATATATTCTGTTATTTGAAGACAAGCCCTTTTTTTAGTTGATGAAAAGATATAAGCAACTGATAAGTGCTGCTCTGATCGATTCTATATTTCGTATTTTGCTTACATTCTAAAGTTAAAACTAGGTTTTTTTAATGTAGCCAATGCGGGTAGCATTAAAAAAAATAATATGGTAAAATATTTTATTATTTAACATGAAACTCCGAATACAAATACAAAATACATAAATCAAACTTCAATTATGCGGCACTATGTAAATATGATGGCAGAGAGAACCCAGTGTTAAGACACTCCGTCCTCCATTTTTCGCCGAATAACATTTTCTTCCTATTGATATAAAAAATACTCGAAATAAACTGATATACAAACAAACATTAAGACTCAATGGTCTAACCATGACGCAAACGCATCTACAAAGGCACTGATGTGAAGCGACTAATGAATGGGCGACAGTCGATACACGCTCGCTGCACAATGGAGATGCACATTGTCGATAGCTGGCTTGTAGCTACCGTTTGTTAACTGAGGTATGGGTAATTTGTGAAATTAGCGTGTTGTTTAGATTTTATAAAGTTCACGTTGCATCCAGATTATAACATCGTTTAATAACTACTTTATTCTACAAAAAATAAAAATCAGCTTCACGCTGTATCCCGCACACAGCAGGGTAGGCAGAGGGAACCTAGTGTTAAGACACTCCGTTCACCACTTTCTGCCGAATTCTGGAGCCTTTTCTGGATTCTGGAGAGGATAGCCTCCAAAAAGTAAATAAATTATTTATGGGTCTAAGTATCAAAGTTTGTAAATTACCACTACACAATTTTAAAGTATCTGTAAAATAATTTGAATGTCAAGCAAGATTGTATTATTGCATTAAAGAATGACATTGTAACGTCATAATTAAAAAGAACAAATATTGACTTTTTTTCCGGCTCTTCTCAGCAGAACATCGACGATTCAAAAGTGCTTGCAAAAGTCTATTTGAATCAACATAATTTGTATCTGTATGAGCATTTTGAATTTAAATTAAATTGAAACGTAATATTCCTATATAAAAATGTTTAAGTACCATTAATCATAAATAGAGATTTTATAAGCTTTGATTCCTAACAAAAGCTCTCGTCTACCGATGAACTGTTGACTGCAACAGCCAGACAAATCAAAGTGAAGTACGATACACAATGGCGGCCTTTACCTCCGCGATGATTAGTGTCTAACATTCTTGCTTTTTCAGTGGTTAAACGTACGATAGTGATTGCTTTGAGTGACTTTTGATGTCTGCAAGTCTGATAACTTAGCTGAACATGCTGTAATGCTACTTGAGAAAATATCGTGTCTGTCTCGTCTGTAATGTACATTGTACATACCTATATGAAAGTATGTATGGCATGTAAACGCCATAGCAGCGCAGTTACATTAATAGGGCTTAAATTCCAGTTGAAAGCTTATTATAAGCTTCTATCTATATGTTCACTAATATCCATATAGTTTATTTGGCCAATGTAATACAGAGTGACCAGAATTTCATAATTATTATAGCTCGATGTTAGATTTTTTTTAGTCGATTGTCTACCTTAAAATAACAGGAACGTTCCTTCCTGTTTATGTAAAGGCTCCTAATTTTTATATTAATATTTTATTGTAAAATTGCACAGAAATCGACGTAAAATTATATATAATACGGAAGCCGAAGCGGAAACTTCAGAATTTACTAAAACGCGGCAGATTAATATACTGGAGGATTCCTTGTACTCGGTTAAGTACTTCCACCAAATATGCGCCCCATATATATGGCCACCCGTCTTGGATAAAGGATTAAATTTGTAAACAAAAACATCTGAAATTATAGAGCGCGTCAGATTAAGGTAGTTACAATGGTGCATATTCCACACAATCTTATAATTTGAGACTGACGTAAAGAAGGGGCCTCCCCCTTCTTCCCCCAGCTTCAAAGTTGTATAAAAAAAAAACATTATCTCGACATTCTCGAGCGTGGCTAATTTTTTTTTTATTTTGAAGGGAATAATTCAAGGATTACGAAAAATATATAATCTGACCAATTCCACAAGCCGAAATAATAAAAATTGATCAATGAAGTTAAATGCAACTAAGGGTTGCCTATCTCTACTTGTTTCTATTCCTCTCTATGATATATTAAAAAAATGATATGATAATTTAAAATATTTTTTTTATAATTATTTTTTATAAATACAAGTATTCTACTTTAAACATACACTCTTTTATTTACGTGATATTTCTTGAGCTTTTTTATCGATTACGTTCAATGATTTGAAAATTAAATAAAAAAATAAAGTGTTCTCATATTAGGCAAGTCCCTTCAGATAATCGTCAGATAATGAGATAGCACGTCTAGGGCATGAAGATGAACCATATACATACATATATCTTAATCTGACGAGAATACTCAAGGTATTTCAAAGTGGCGAAATTGTTTTTGCATTTTCTAACAATGGCTGCGAGCTTGCGTTACATCCCTATTCCTAAGATTATTATATTAGATTTTTTTTTCAGGTTCACTTAACATCCTTTTAAAGAAACTGGCGCTCGCAATCATTTTTTTTTTTATTTTTAACTCAATAGAATCGCAATCCAATAGATCTTTATGACGCTAGAGTAAAGTAAATCGCCCGATTTAGCTTCGTAGGCTACCGTACGAATAGTTAAATAACTGTTATATATGGTATAGATATATACTACAGATACTAGTATAATAAAGCGGAAGAGTTTGTTTGTTTATTTAAACGCTAAAATCTCTGGAACTACTGATCGGATTTACTCTATTTACAGTCCTAAAATAAAGTCCGCGACACCGTATATCTTTTATAAATAAGTAACAATAAGGCATTTTGTGACAAAAAATCATTGAAAATGCCAAGGTGATATTCACCGCTATTTATTTGACGAAGATATTGAAACTTACGAGTTAAAGTTATTCCATTATCAAGAATTTATTATAAAGATAAGCTTTGGCTTTTATAGCTTGTACTTTGGACGAATTTTTGAGAAAAAATTCTCAGGATTTTGGAAAATAATTGAATGTATAAATTATTATTATTATAGGTGGTATGCGGGCGAAGCCGCGAGTTGCCCGCTAGTTGATTTATAAAACACTAGCGACCCAAGCGATGTATAAGCTATATTACTGAAAAGTTTTATCCGTTCAGTATTTTTGTGACCATTTATGAACAACACAAATATCTGTCTTGGCTTGATATTGGACTTAAGATATCCAGTTTAAAATCAATATTATTTTTGTCAACGATTAAAACCATTTAAAAAAAATAATTTAAAACTACAAATATAAAGAAGACAGTATACAAATTCAATATATTCTTTATATATATTCATACATCTTTACATATGTATATAGGTATTTGTAAATTACCGCTTGTATGCTAACTTCAGCGTTTACCGTTTAATTGGAAAATTAATCTAGTCTAAGAAATTTCTATCGAGCTCACCCTCAATAGCGGCAGCTGTATTACTTAATAGAATGCGTTGTTCAAACTAGATTACCTATGACAATAGTCTATTATAAATGTATGAGATGATAACTTTTTATCTATATTAGGTACTTGAAGATTTATGTTACTTTTGTTTAGTTTGAACGTGCAGTTGTCATTCGTTCGTCAACATGATGAATGTTTTATAAATTATATTATAAAGTGACTTTTACAGCTGTGGATGCAATTCTCAGTCTGTAAAATAAATTTCCTCGCTCTGCGGGATATGCGGGATAGAGCCTGAAATTGAAACAATATTTTAAATAAGAATACCTTGAGGCCGTCGTCGTATTGCAGGGGCACACGGGTGTGACTGTAAAACTGACTGGTTGTGGGTTCGATTTAAATTTATATTTCCATTTCTTCGCTCTGGTGTCGAGGCAGAGCGTGGAGTTGAGTTCTCAACACGCAATGCCTCCAGAATTCGGCAGAAAGTGGGGAACGGAGTGTCTTAACACTAGGTTCCCTCTACCTACCCTGCTGTGTGCGGGATATAGCGTAAAGCTGACGTATACGGAATATGTAATATGCAAGTAATATTTACTTACACTTTCCAAGTTTTTCCCTTCGCGCACTCCTACACAGTTACGTTAAATTACAGCGTAACAAGCGAGTTTAACGCTTACGATCAAACACTTTTCCGTCTTGGAAGGAAATCTCGTAAATGTGCCTGGAAACTCTTAAGTGAACTTGAGCTTATATAACATTTATTTTGAGGGGCTGTAAGATTAAGCATATTTTTTTTAGCTTCCGCTGTATTCGCAGCCATAGCACGTAGGGTAGGCAGAGGAAACAAGAGAGCCTAGTGTTAAGGCACTCCGGTCCCATTAAGATACTTCCGTTCCTCAAAAAGAATTAAATAAGGAGTAAATTATTTATTTTCAAAATAAAATCATAGAATGTTGATGAGAAAAGATCGCAGATTGGATTATTTTCAACTTTACGCTGTATAAGGGTAGGAGGGGGTTGGTGAGGGGTCTATTACATAGCTGTATGCTGGGTAAAGCGAAGCTAGTGTTAAAACACTCCGTTCTCCGCCCCATTACTGTACAAAAGGTCCCCTCTGCTGCGTGATAGGCAAAGGTAATATAGCAAAATGTAACACCTATTTTATTTATCGTATCTAATATTATTAATCAATTAGTATTATAACTCTGATATGAGAAGCTCAATAAAACTAATAATAATTCATTCTAAATGGTAAAACGGCTTGCAATTTTAATAGCGGGAGTAAGCGGAACCTTTTATAATGGGGAAAGGAAGTGAATCTCTGGAGATAGGGCATGGAAATTTTAAAATAATTTTCTTTTGAATAAGGAAAATGTTCGTAGTACCTACTAATATTTTGATGATCGTTTCCTTTTTCTTTAATGGTTGTTATTTTTGGTTAGTCATGTTGGTGAAGCTATCTATTATAGTAGTGGTTTGGTGGAGAGTAACGAAACTCAACGCCGCGTAAAACCAGGACCACCCAGCGCCTCGTCACCAGAGCGATGAAATGAAAATATGAAACATTTTATTTCACCGAATGGTAATCGAACCCACAACCGCAACGCTTGTGCCCCTTTGCCAGGGCTTTCCTCATTCATTTTTTTTTTTTTATTAATACATAAAGTATTGTATTTTTTAGTTTAACTTCTAAAATTCAGGTGTAAAATATCTAATATGAAGAGTATATTACATCTTCTGGACGTCTGCTCTATCTCTATTATTATATGCATATAATTTCACCGAGTGGGAATCGAACCCACAACCGCAACGCTTGTGCCCTTGTGCCACGACTGCCCTCATATATGTTTATTTTTTTTTATTTATTCATAAAGTATTGTATTTTTTGAGTTTAACTTTTAAAATTCAGGTGTAAAATATCTAATATGAAGAGTATATTACATGTTCTTAACGTCCGCTCTATCTCTGTTGTTATATTAGCGTCGGGAACTATTAGACATATTGTTATTAATTTTGGAGTAGCACCTGCAAACTATAACAGCGTACTACGCCGGATATCTTGAGTTAAGTGCATTGTATTTTGCGATACAAGCGTTTACTGGCTTACATGTACCTATACTTTTCTATACTTTAGTATTTCTTTGAAACTAACGGTTGGAAAAAAAAGCAGGATATTCATATAGAATCTAGTGTGAAGATACTCCGTTCTCCACTTTTCGCTGAATTTGATGCTTCGCACAGCCAGAGCGAAGATATACAATTATTATCGTAACTAATTATCGTATCAATATTAAGTGTTTTAATTTACGTTATAGTTGAGACTACAGTAATAAACAATCAACAAACTTCCATCAGAGGATCTGATAGGCTTGTCGCTCGATACATATATTGTATACCCAAAAAGATTAAAGAAAAAGTTCAAATTTATTATTATTTAAAGAGTTTTACCTTTAACTTTTCAAGATACTGTCCAAGCGCTCTAGCCAATTAAGCCATACATTCATTCCTTGGCGTGGAATAATAAGTCTTGAAATGTGATTTAAATCAAACTTTTAAAAGCTTCTATTTCGTTTGTCATCTGAAAAATCGTGTAACGTTACCAATTTGTCACGGATGTTCCCCTTCAACACAATCTGAGTCACCGCAAGCTCCCCTCTCCTTGTGCCGCTAAGAAATAAGATCTCGAAAATGTTAACCGAGTCGAAATGGGTTTCGTATATAGTGTTACGCTATTACCCATGAAGTATTCTATTTTATAACAATCCATAATAAAAATGTGAAAATTTTCGTGAATAGAAGTTTATTTCACTTTCATCCAAAACGTGCCGAAGGAATTTAGATGAAACTTTTCATTAATATAGCTTATTTAACAGAGTAACATAATAGCTAAAATTAATATAAATATTTTGCATAATGGCTATAATAGAACAATGTTTTTAAGCGAGCGAAACCGCGTTTAGATCGCTAGTTTTGTATACTCGTACATGCATTTTTATATGTTAGTTGTGTTTTTAGAGAGCATGGCACAGTATATGTACCTATTTTTTTTGTTTGTTCGGCAAATAATATTTGGATTGGCCATATATTGTATGTGGCGCAGAGGCATATAGGTGTGACTGTAACGCGACGGTTGTGGATTCGATCTCCATTCGAGGGGAGAAATTTAAAACTATTACTTAATAATTTAATTTCTTCGCTCTGGTACCAAGGCAAAAGCCCGGCGTTGAGTTCTACTACTCAACACGCAATGCCTCGAAAAATTCGGCGAAAAATCTCAACACCAGGTGCCCTGTGCCTACCCTGCTGCACGCAGAGTATAGCGTGATGCTGATTTAATTTAATTTATCATATATTGTATTTTTTTATCTTGTCTAGGGTAGAGTATTAATAAGCGCATATATGAAATATGAATCGACAGCTTTCGACGTAAATATTTAATATATCTTTTAATAAGCGTTATACTTTTAATGCTGTGTGCGGAATACAGCGTGAAGCTGATTTATTTTATTTTTAAAAGACGAATAAACCAAGCAATGTTTTGTTCAAATTTAATTTGCTCAAAACATTTTTTAAACTAATAAAATATATAATATTCAATGATTAATGAATTAAAATCATTAATCAAGCACGTTTACGTGTCTATAAATAAAAGGGTTTCCTCGCACGCATCCCCAAACATGATTAATACTAGCGGGGGGTGGGAAATGCGCCCTTTGCCGGTTGAGTCACGCACGTCCAGACGGAAAGATTTAGGGCGTCGATTCTACAAAGACAAGACGTTTTTTTGTATTGTGGAAGTATACTACGATCAATGTCTTGCTCCAGGTGAACAACCTTTGGTTATTAAATTATTTTTACCTCTACGCTTTACCTACGGTTTCGAATCTTATTATCTTATTAAATTTATCATTCCCTCAACCTTTAATCGAACGTACTACTTGTCGGGTTTACAGTTACACGCTTGCTTGTGCTCTTTTGCCACAACTGACTTCGATGTTTTTTTAAACTATAGAATTTTATTTACGATTTACTACTTTTATTATACAATTTTTTAAACTTATTTTATTATATTAAATTTAAATTATTAAATATTTGTTCTGAAATAGCCAACAATGTCTTTCGTTATCAAATATTTTTTTCAATTCGAATCAGTAAACGTGATAAGCGCGTTTAACCACAGGAACTCTTCTGCCTAACAATGATTGTTAACATTTTAGCTTTTAGTGAATACTCTGAATAGAGATTGTAGAAATTTATAGTATTTCTTATGTGTGTGTTCTTTTTAAAAGAAACATAAAATAATTAAATATTGTATAACATTATGTTGATATTGTTATTGTTAAGATTATAGTACATTCTACACTTTGCTATTTTAAGGAAATTGCATATAGAATCGAGAGGTATTAAGTTTTTATAAAAGCTATAAAAATTAGAAATATTAAACTTAATCAAGTGCGTTGTTAAGTTCCGCCATTCAACACTCTCGAAAATCTCGTAAATCGAGTGGAAAACATGCAACGGAATGTCTTAACATTAGTTTTCCTGTACGCGAAGCTAAAAACCTTATAATTTTGCTACCCTTGCCATATGCGATATACAATGTGAAGTTACTAAGCTTTATAAAATTTGATCTCTTAAAATACTAAATATTATACTCTGGGGAACATCTCAGTTTTAAGGTTTTTTTCACTTCGTAGGTAGAAACATGTAAACTCTTTCTTATCTAAGTGTGGTTTTAAATCAACAAATTCGATTTATGGTATTAACAATGATTAGATTTTAGAGTTTTTTTTATATATGTTGTAATTAGAGTGACATTGATTGTAATATACTTTTTTTATAGCTTCACACTATATCTCACATATATTAGGATAGGGAAAAGGAACCTAGTAAGTATTTAGATACTCGTTTTTTCTACAATTTTCGAGCTCATTGGGTTTTATATGGCGGAGCTCAACGCCGCACTTTGACTTGTTACCAGATAAAATAAATAACCAAGTAAATACAACGTCAAACTTAAAAAAAGACCCTATAATTTTGCTTATCAATATATTAAAAACTTTCGTTATCTATTGAAGATGTCGGTCCAAATGACTATTCTCATTTAGCCTTCAAGCGTTGTCATCTGAAAAGTGACGTCATCAGTGTAAAAGTGAAACCACTTCATTCAGGTCACCGACGTCATTAAGGAGAAGTGGCTTTCGTCGACGTTCAGCGATATCACAGATCTCGTTCATCTAATATATGTATAACAAGAATTTAGACGAACAGTGCTTGTTGTAAATGGAACTATTTTATAGTATAGCAGAGTAAATATTTGGGCTGTCCGGTAAGTGTCTGACTGTTAACGTGATGACCGGAAAACCAAATAAAAAGCACGCCTTAGTTGCCTTTTTAATCTAAACTTATATAATTTAATTTATGATTTACATATTTTATTATACAATCTTTTATTTAATTAGCAAAGTTTACGTAGCTCTCTTGCTATCGTCGCCGGGGAGCAATTTGAGTGGTATAATATTATTAAATATTTGTTCTGAAATAGCCAACAGTCCACGTCCGCGAGGTCAAGAGCGTCTCTTCAGTCGGCTCTCATTTTAGATATTTGCCTTTTTTATATATTGAATTGATATTTAGTTAATATATTATAATTTGGTATTTAAATGATATTAGTTCGTGGGTTGTTTTAAAGATATTTTGTAAGTTAGTTTTAAGAGAAAATTATACTTATTTTGAGGCCATCGTTCAGCTTGACATCGTCTGATTTCCATTCGATGGATTTAGTATTAATTCTTAATTTCAAATTTTGTACTAAATTTGTACTTTATGAATATCACATCGTTGCTGGTTTGAATCTCCTATCGAGTAAAGACTCCATTTATGTCTCTGTGTTTGGGAGGACAGTCATAAAAAAAGTGATCTTATACTAGTCTATTCTCGATGCTCCCTTTTCACATTATATTCCACATAGTAGGGAGGCAAAGAGTACCTAGTATTAAACTACTTTAGTACTACTATTAGTCTATTAAAGCGGGGGGGAAATTATAAAAATACTTTATAAAATTTCTATAATATTTTTAAATCCTAATAGTGACTTAGATAATTTATTGCTAAAATAAAATTTGTACATAGTAAATAGTCTTTTAGTAGTCGCCAAACCTGAGCACTAAAAGTTTACTAAGAATTCGCTCTATAAAAGACTGAAAATAGTGTAGTTAACTTTTTATTGCCTATTACCATAAAAGTACCATAAATGCGTTGATTTCCCTCCAGAATTCCGCGGAAAGTGGGGAGTGTCTTAACACTAGGTTCCCTCTTGTCTACCCTGCTGTGTGCGGAATACGACGTGAAAAAAATATAAAATTTGGTGTACATTTTTTACAAAATCATTTGGCTCACTCTTTTCCTCACTTATATTGCCCATTGGATAGACAAGTAATCTATCATTCACTTACAAATATCCCAATTGGGTTAAATGTTGTCGTTATTACTTCTTATTTACATATATTCATAAAAAGCTACTAAAACATTATTGCCTTGAGGTGAACCAGTGTAGAGATATGGCGTTCGCAAAGTAAGAGTTCTTTCAGTATTATAATTAAATTGTATTTTTTAAATATAATCAATAGGCATATAGCGGTATCTTGTCCTTAAGGAGAGCCTTTTTTGTGTATGGTTTGGCGATCTTTATTATTAATGTTTTTTTAAATTATTTTACAAATTATACAGTAAAGAATATTTGGGAAGTATGTTCAGTAGAGATCGGATTCAAAATACGAGATGGATATGGAAAGGCGTGACATTGCTGCCAGTAACAGGGTTTACGGAGATTACCTTAGCTGCATTAATGAGACGGCGAAACGTCAGCACAGCTGAGCGTTTGGCCGTACACAATGCAGTGTTGGTACCGGTACGGCAGAACGAAACGTGTGTATTTCAGAAGAAGAATGAAAGAAAGGTGAATGTTGTGAAGATGCGATCGCTTCGTAGGATCTGCGGAGTTAGCTTAGCTGGTCGAATCCGCTCCGATCCGTTCTCTCTGACTACCCCGCTAGGGATAAAGCGTAAAGCTAAGTAAGTAAGTATGCAGGAAAGAGTAATAATAAAATTTAGTTGTGAATTATTCATTCACATGGTCCAATCTCTACCTTATATGTATTATTACTTATGTATAATTTAATAATAAAGATATAAAGGAATTTTTGGGCAGCCCCATCACATTTTCTGTATAAAAAAATTAACACGATTCAAAGTGCTTTCAATTTACATACACGACGCTTTTCAATTAGCGCCCTCACGCGACACGCCCTTACCACAATAAACATTTTACCCCCCGGACTAACCCCGGCTTTTATTACAACTATAGATGTACCTATATAATTTGAATCTGTTTTGGAATTTTTTTTATTAGCATCAGGTGTATGTAGATGCGTGTGCATAGAAAACTAGTATTTAAGAAATTTCTTTCCCCATATTCTGGCAAATTATCGATACATTCATGTTTAACGGTGGAGATCAACGCCGTGCCATGCCTAGTTACCATAGTGAGGAAATTAAAATATTATACAAAGAAAATGATTTTTTTCTAGTGGAAATCGAACCCACAACCTTCGCGTTTGTTATTCTAATCCATTTTCTGTCTATGACCACCAATGTCTCTAACATTAATAATCAAAATTGGAGATATTTTTACTTATTCGTACTCTTTAGCATTAACATTATACCTTTTTCTACACTCTACCTTGTATTTGGGAAACTAAGCGAGTGTGGTATATCCTAGTTTACTAAATTAAAAATAACCTGATAAATTTAAATTAAATATATTAAAATAATGACTATTTTTATTTATTTAATGACTATGACCACCAGCTACATTATCAAAATTATTAACGGATCATATTGCTAATGTAGCTGGTTTTGTGTAATTTATTCTAATTAAGAATTTATTTTAGTTGTTTTTACTTATTTTATTTATTCTGTTCAGGTTTTTTTTACTGTTAAGAATTTTATTTCTTTTACTTATGTCCACTTTTTATTCTTTTTCGGCTCTATTAAAGCTTATATTTTCTTACTAATCCTATTGAAAACTGAAAATAATTTAATAAATATATTCAATATATTCGTATAGTTCAAGCAGGCGAAGCCACGCGGCTCCGCTAGTTTGAAAATATGCGGGCGAAGCCGTACGTGGGTTTCAATTAATAAAATATTTGTATAATGGTAAAATTTGTTGTCTTTCTTTATTAAATTCTTTTATAAAGTTTTATTAGAACCTACAATTTTCAAAATCAACAACGCAACAAATAACAAGAAAATTCAGAAAATATAAAAAAAGTACCTATAGGTACTATCTAAATCATTCCAAAGTTGGTATTATTTTTTTTTATTGTACCAGCCTTCTCGATTTGATCAAATATTCCGTAATAGAATTATTTTTATATGCAAAAATTGGAATATTCCATTTCAACCCTTTCCTGTGATGGCTTGTCGAATGCAGGTTGTTCTATCGTTTCTTATTTGATCGACCGCTTCGATATACGAATTATGAGCGTATAGGATATATAACGGAAAACTAAAACTACTTTTAAAAGATAAAAGAAAATGTAGTTTTTGTTTTACTAAATTAGTGTAATTATTACAATCAGCTGCATGCTGTATCTTGCACACGTAATGCCTCCAGAATCCGGCAGAAAGTGGGGGACGAAGTGTCTTAACACTAGGTTCCCTCTGCCTACCCCGCAGTGTGCGGGATACAGCGTGAAGCTGATTATATATACGTAAAATATAACCGTAGATAATTCACTTCAGTCTTTTTTTACTATATTTAAAGGCATATAGCCCAATGCTGTAGTTTGTCAAAATGCGTGACATTAAGATCATTTATATATTTCAGGTAGAAAAGACACCTTGGTGTTATTGTATTAAATAATAAAATATTTATCTTTTTATTGAAAATAACAGTTATTGGGTACAAACTCAATCTACGACTGGATTTATGTTCATTCGATAGTTCAAAAGTGCCTGCAAGTTTGTTGGAAAAAAGAAAATTTTGAATTTGAATAAATGTTGTATAGGTACAAAATAAAACGACTGTCCATTAACCATTTGATCGCGTGAATTCTCATTTAAGCGATGGCCTGAAAATTCAGCTTTTTCACCCGCACCTTCATTAATCATCCTTTGTACAACGAAACAGTTACTTATAAATAAACCAGATAACGATGTTTTTACTTTATTTACATAATGCAGGACACAGTGTTTTATAGTGATAAGTAAATAGGACAAAGTGCCGCGTTGTGTTCCGCTATAAAGCACTCGGTAGGCTTAAAAGCAAAAAATATTTACTCAAATGCACACGCAGTTCCCTCTGTTTACCTTCCTATATGCTAAATACAGCGTGAAGCTTAAAATACACCACCAATCGATAGTAAAAATAGTAACTTTTGTCACAGAATACTCTATTTAGAGTAAATTGCTTCATACAATAACAGATAGATATAAAAGAAAGTTTTCTCGTTTGAATCAGAATGTTTTAAAATAAAATTTTTACTAACATTATCGTTCAAAGCCCCCTAAGCTAGAACCACTCTAAGTCGTGCGGCGTCCGACTTTAACGGCAACCTATAAATTGTTTACGACACGTAAACGCCCAACTTGTACCGCGCGGCTAATCTACGTAAAATATCGTTGTGGAATAATAGTAAAATGTATTTTGTTCTTCTATGTTGATGGTGTTTGGTAGTTTATAACATTTTATAACTTTTATTGTCTTATTTTTCGTGCTGTTATGTGGTAACGCGGCACAGTGTCTGATATGTAACCGCCGAGGTTGTGCGTTCGATTTTCACTCGGTGTAATGAATATTTTTTTTTATTTTTTCGCTACGTAATGCCAGCCCTGCTATGTGTGGATTGAAGCGTGTAACTATTTTTATTTTTACTTTAAATTCGGATTTCACTGCCAATCTTTATTAGTTAGACTCATTAGACTATTATTCATAATAGAAACTATTTTACTTAAAAATATTTTAAATTATACTCATGAATGTTCCGAGTTGGGTATATCTTCAATGTTGTTAATTTTCTTCTGAAAGGAATTTCGTGCTTCACTGAGAGGAAAATGGGTAAATAATCCTAAACTGACTGACTCCTTCAAAAAAAGATTTAGGCAAGAGCCCTCCTGTCGTATACTTGAATAATCAGGGGCACTCCAATATGAAAATGTAATGGACATATGAAAATCGTTTTTAAAAAATTCAATAAGAAGACGAAGATAGAAAGAACATTTCGTTAAGGAGTTTATGTTCAATCATGTATGCGATTTTTGATTAATAATTCTGTTAGGTAACTCTATCCACACAGATATAAGTTGTCTTTTTTATTTTTTTAGCTTCACGCTATTTGAGGACACATAGCAGGATAGGCAGAGGAAATTTTGGAACCTAGTTAAGACTTTCATTCCCATTAAGAACTTCCGTTTCCCACTTTCCCACACTTAAGTGGGAATTGAACTCACAACCTATCGTATTTATAGTCGCACGCTAGTGCCACCACGACTGGCCTCAAGTCTAAGTGAGAACAGTCATATATCCTTAGGGGTATCGTATCTTGAGTTAGGCTTAGCATTAATACTTTCCTCACAAGCAGCAAGATATGCGCGCAAATAAATATATAATATCAAACGAATTGTACACATAATAATCACTTTCACAATATTCTAGATTTCTCTACTTTTATTAATTGTAGTGCTTAATTGTTAATAGAAATGAAATTAATTACTTTTATAAGTTACTATGTCTTTCTCATATTATAAACAAAGGAAATCGCTTCAACAATACCAATAATACACAAAACTTACAAACCGCTTAGTATGCAACAACTAAAGCCATTTTTAAACTTATTTACTTAACGAGTGCGTGATAAAGTTTGAATAGACTGAACGAAAATATTCAGAATTTTAATTTTTCGACAATACATTTGCATGTTGTAAAGCGATTCGGTTGTCACGAGCCATTCTCTGTAATTCGTCACCCTCTCGAACAGAGGACTTGTTTGATTTGTGTCATCATCAATAATAGTACTAAAGAATTGTGAATTGAATTGTATTACCATTATGGTGAGGTCCTTTATAATTTTTCATCTTTTGTCCTCTAGTATCGCTAATATCTTAAAATATTGCAGAGGCCAGTCGCGGCGCAGGGTCACAAAGTGTGTCTGTAAACGCGACTTCGATTCCCACTCTAGGAAGTGATTTTTTATTTTTTTTTATTTATATTTATAAAAAACGGCGTTAAGTTTCGCCACACAACACGCAATGTCTCCAGAATTCGGCGGAAAGGGGGAACAGGAGTGTCTTTTAGATTCCCTCAGAGTCATTAATTTGTCCAGTGCTCACGTGGCACATGAAATCAGCAATTATAGAAAATCAACACGGTTTTATCACAAAACGATCCACTCTGTCAAACTTGGCATTAGTTGTTGATGATTTAACTATGGCGTTGGATAACTCTGAACAGGTAGATTGCATTTATACAATCTTAGACTTGGCCAAAGCATTCGACGTCGTCGATCATGATATTTTATTAAATAAACTTCGTATGTATGGTATTAATGGCTAATAAATTAAATTAATTGGTTTAAGACTTACTTAGTGAACCGTAAAATGAATGTAGTCATAGGGGGATATCTGTCACAAACGTTTACTGCGACCTCTGGTGTCCCCCAAGGTTCCATTCTTGGTCCCACGTTGTTCGGGGTTTTTTATAAATGACATATATGAGTGTTTTAAGCATTGTAGATTTCAATTATACGCTGACGATCTTAAAAATATACAAGAAAATTAATAACATCGACGACTCGTTTAAATTACAACAAGATTTGGATAGACTTTCATTGTGGTGTAATTATAATAACTTAAAAATGAATCACCTCAAATGTTACATTATAACATTTAGCCGTAAAGTTAAAAATATTAACTTTAACTATTCTATAAATGGAAAAATTTTAGGAAGAGTCAACCAAATTAGCGATCTCGGTATCATATTAGATAATAAGTTAAGTTTTATATCACATTTAGACGACATAATTAAAAAGGCATTCAAACTGCTAGGTTTCATTTTGCGAGCTTCAAAAGAATTTAAAAGATCCACTAGCAAAATAACATTATTTAACTCTATAATACGTAGTAAGCTTGAATATTGTTGTATTGCATGGAATCCTCATTATAAGTTACATGAAAACAGATTAGAAAGAGTACAGAAGAGATTTTTACGTCAATTGGCTTACAAAGATAACTTGCTGAAACGAACTAAAAACTATTCCGATCACTTAAGATTTTATAATGCCGTTTCTTTATCTAATCGTAGAGATTTACTTGATCTTTGCTTCTTACATAAAATTATAAATGGGGGTATCGATAGTCCAAATTTGTTTAACAGAATAGGTTTAGCAGTACCAAGGCGCAATTCTAGAAGCCACAATAAAAATAAATACACTTTTAAAGAGCGTTTTTCTAAGAGTAACTTAGGCAAAGCAGCTCCATTAAATAGAATACTAATATTGTATAATAGTATATTTCAAAAAGCAGATTTAGATATATTTCAACAGTCTATATCCACTTTTAAATTGCAATTAAAAAATATTGCCAAAATTGTCTTCCTCTTAAATAATTCTTGATAAATCAGAAATGATTATTTTTTTACTATGTTTTTCAATGGTTAAAGTTATGACAAAATTTTTGTTTTCTGTTTCTTTTATTGTATAAGTTTTTTTTTTTTAAAGTGTAAGTAATATCAAAGAATGATTTGTATTATGTTTGTTCTCTTTTTTTATTAATTCATGCATGTCAAGTTAGCCTATAAGTGCGGTATACAATTCATGTTGTAGTCTCTTAAGATTGTTTTGTTAAAAAAAAATTAAATTAAATTAGCTTCACGCTATATCCCGCACACAGCAGGGTAGGCAGAGGGAACCTAGTGTTAAGACACTCCGTTCCCCACTTTCTGCCGAATTCTGGAGGCATTGCGTGTTGAGTGGCAGAACTCAACGCCGCGCTTAACCTCGACACCAGAGCGAAGAAAATGGAAATATAATTTAAGTAAATATTTCATCTCCTCGAGTGGGGATCGAACCCACAACCAGTCGGTTTTGCAGTCACACCTCGTGCCGCTGCGCCACGACCGGCCTCATTTTTTTGTTTTTAGCATAAAAATTATTATTGTATACAACGTTGGCTTCCTATTAAATAAAATAAAATAAAATAAAAATTCCTTCTACCTACCCTGATGTATGCGGGCTACAGCGTGAAAGTGATTTATTTTAAAATGTTGCAAATATAAAAAGAAATGATTTAAAAAAAAATGGTTTCACGTAACTCATCATAATGTGTCGAAATTAGACGAGAAATGGAGAACAGTGTCTCGAAACTGGGTCCTCTCTGCCTACCGAAATTGCTTTGCGAGCTAAGCATGAATAAAATAAATCAGCTTTACGCTGTATCCCGCACACAGCAGGGGTAGGCAGAGGGAACCTAGTGTTAAGACACTCCGTTCCCCACTTTCTGCCGAATTCTGGAGGATTTGCGTGTTGAGTGGCAGATCTCAACGCCGCGCTTAACCTCGATACCAGAGCGAAGAAATGGAAATATAAATTTAAATAAATATTTCATCTCTTCGAGTGGGGATCGAACCACAACCAGTCGGTTTTATAGTCACACTTTGTGCCGCTGCGGCACGACCGGCCTCACTAAGCATGAAGAGAGAATATATAAAAATATAATAGCAGTGCATAAGGAATTTAATAATTGTTCGTCTTTATACATCTGTTGTCTTGAAAACTTTGAAGCGAGCTTATAAAGATATGAATATTATATACGAGTATTGTCTAGAACTTCGCTCTACTTTAAGTGATGACTTTCTTGTTGTTAGCTATCAAAGAGAAGTTAGAACATGTACAGTAGAATGCGCGATGTTTGTAGGTTCGATTTGGTAAATGTTTATATTAAAAAAATGTTACGTGTAGTGTTGAATTTCGAAGTATTTTACTAGCTACTAACAATAAAAAACTCCTGTCTGTCTATCCGGCTTTATGCGGTATGTTCATGAAATTAAAAAGTCTCTTTTTCTCTTTCTAATCGTAGCCTTGCACTCCCTTGCCTATCACCAAGTCAAATACCGCTTTCTTAGTCTAATAGATTAATCTATGCGTTGTTAGTCAGCCACTTAGTAACGGAAGAAATTTATATTATAGTTTGAGTATATAGATTACAGCACAAGTCTGTGACTGAAAACGAATGGACTGTAACGCATGATGGTTGTAGGTTTGGTTCCCACTCGGAAGAACGATTTATTGATATTTTTATTTCCCCGCTCAGATGACATCACAAAGAACGGCGTTAAGTTCCATTACTCAACACGCAATGCCTCGAGAATTTGGCGGGAATTGGGCACCCCAGTTGTTTAAGATAGGCTTTCTCTCTGCTTAGCCTTCTATACGCGGTATACGGCGATAAGCTAAAAAAATAGATAACAGTTATAATTAAAGCTTCAAGTGATTGTTCTAATTGTAAATCGAAGAAAGTCTTCATTTCTTTTTATTGTGAAATCGATATGTAATTTGTCAAGTCGGTCTCGTGTATCAGACCGGTAGCTATTAGTTCTTCTTTGTTCTTTTGTTTTATTTGAGTTTATCTCTATTTTATTTTGTGGTGCAGCTTGAGTAGAATAGCTTTCATTTACAGTAGTTATAATTTTATAGACAGAAGAAGCCTTTAAGTTTAAGTAGTATATAAATATTAATTACAATTAAAGCTGATAATTATGAAATTTTATAAAAAGTTAAAAAAGGGACGGACTACGTATCGGTAATGGTTAGTTAAAATATAGGTAGGTTGTGGGTTCGATCCCCACTCGAGGAAATGAAATATTTACTTAAATGTATATTTCCATTATAAATTTAAGTAAATATTTGCACACTTATACCAGGGGTATAAGTGTACGATTGTAAATACCTGGCTTCATAAGAATATACGCATCAATACAAATTTAATATGTTTTTTTATCCCATCAGCTTTTTATTGTACTAAAGCATCGGTGCTTAAACCAACGTATAAAAGAGCTAAGCACCGGAAGCGGAACCAAACAAACTATTTGCGAACCATAACGAAAAAAAATCCTTCGATAGAAATCCTTCGGGATCCGTATTCCAGTACGGTTGAGCATTTCAAGCGTCCTCGCGACGAGAACCCTTTGTCCTGCGCCTGGTAAATAGGCTGTTGCGTCCCTTTTTGACGTGACGCCGGCGTGCCGTCTGTGGTTGCGGAGAAATGGTTTGTCGAGGGCTTTGTTTAAATGGCTTAATGGGAAAAATTACAAAGTTAAAACTGCCACTTACTGTAAGCTAGATATCTACGTATAAATGGAAATAGTATCTAGAAAAATATTATTTTAGCCTTAGATAAGATAAGTTATGATGTGAACATTTTTTTTCTAACCTCCTCTCAAAATATGGAACATGCATTAGTATACAAAGTACATTCATATTAAGAAAACGTATAAAAATTTTGAAGGTAACGGGATTCGAACCCGCGCCTCTTTGAAAACAGTCAATTCGTTCATATTTTTCTTTCCTAAGTGTGGAATAACACTTTGTTTTGCCAGAACGGGGAATGATTCGATCATGTACAAATCGAACCTACAACTACTGCTTACTTACAGCCAGACACTTCCCGATTCCTATTGTACATAAGAAATGTTAGAAGGTGTAGTTTTGGAGCAGTTTCAGCTACTAGAGTCGACCATATTGATCGACATTCAAGGCAACGCCACCGCAAGGCCGATGCCTATACATGTAATTTTATATAGCAGTCTGTAAAATATTTACTAAGTAAATTAAATTTACTACTTTTGCCTTCCAAAATATAACTTTGATTATGAAGATGATTTAAATTAAGGCAATGCAGGTTTTTATACCTGCATTTTGGACGGCTGATCGTTAGTTCTGGCAATTTTTTTTTATTTAGATATTCGGATCATTGGTTTTCGTTTTTTTGCTTATATTTAAACGTAGCGAAATCCAACGTTGCACTTGCTCTCGAATTATCTATATTTTGATTATTGTAATTGTAAAATGCCAGTCGTGGCCAGAAGCTGACTGTAAACGTGGTAGATTGTGGATTCGTTTCCCCCCAGGAAATTAAATATTTAATATTTTTATTTCTTCGCTCTGCTGTCAAGGCAAAGCGCGGCGTTGAGATTCGCCATTCAACACGCAGTGCCACTCGGATTCCGTGGAAAATGGGTAACGAAGTATCTCAACACTGCCCTACCCTGCTACATGTATCGAGACCTGAGAAATAAATAAAAATTGTATTTAGCCAAATTGGGTTTCATGCGTTAGCTCTATATTAGTTGATATTGCTCTACATTAACAGTAAAATATAGCAAGCTTAGGTACTATTAAAATATATTAATTTCATAAATATAATTATTTTTGGACGTTTTGTTGTTTTA